>KK122544.1:0-14470 GCA_000611955.2 Stegodyphus mimosarum
AGTATTAACTGTCCAATCAAAATGCATTGTAAACCAAAACTAACTCAGTCTGAATTGCCATTTAACCCTGAACGTAACGCACTTGCTCTTTACGCTTCGCCCTAGTTAGACTGCTGTCTGCTACTTTCTTCTTTCTTACCGAAAATTAATCTAAAATGTAAGCTATTTTGGAAAAGGCACATTTCATGTGGTAAGTTGATTGTGGCCACAACAAGCTGAAATAAAAAATGAAGATTTAATATGTCTTCGCCTCAAATTTCCTATTCGTTATGGATCAACACTTCTACGACGTTAAAATACCTGCTCGTCATTTACTTCAGAATTTTTTTTATTATTATTACATATATATATATATATTTCTCTAGATACAACATCTTTATCTCTTCTCTCATTTCATTTTACTTTCATTTAACTATTCCGTTTTGAAAAGTTTCATTAATTTACGGTTATTCAATCTGGTAACTTTTACATATATATTACATAAGATATATATATATATATATATATCTTATGTAAAATATAAAAAATACGATGGCTTTGCTCTACGCGAATAGGCGACCTCTAATTAACATTCCGAAATTTCAAGATCTTCCCCCAACACCAGTACTTTCGAGAACACTCTGGTATGTTATGTAACCGTCACTATAAATATCTCTATGATCCATTTTTCGTCAGACTGCTGCCCGCTAACGCTGCTGTTAAAATCTGCGTTGTTCTTCTTTCCTTTGTTTGCATACGCCGAATTTTAAATTTAACACGTTTAATTTGTTATGGGATACGTAAATTGGAGTTATTCATTTAAAAGAAAAAAATTATTGACCATTTGAATTGAATAAATACATGGAATGAAATTCTTCTTTGCGTTATTATGCTGCCAGCAACGACCACACCTGGACTCTGATGTGATCTGATTGCTAAGCTTCATCATTTCCAGTGCCCATCTACTGCAAATATGGCATATATATATATATATATATATATTAGAAAAAGTACCCGATGCCAGTTACGTTAGATGTCAGATGCCATTTACATACAACAGGGAGAACGATACTGCTGTAATCCTTCTATAATAACGGTGCAAAAAGTACAATTCATAGTCATACATTTTTCACTCTGATGCGATATGGAACCCACATAAAAAGCTTCGATAGAAAAATAAGCTAATTCTCTCTCATTATATCAGAAACAATGACACGCAGTTTTTAACGCTTTTCGTCTTTCTAAACAAATTGTCATGAAAGCTCAAGTTCCATCCAATATTTCACTTATACTCAATATTCAATTTTAGTCCATTAAATGTGGCAAAAAAATTATCATAATTGATCAGAAATCAATAACGCGAACAAACAAACAAACACACAAACAGACATTCTTCTTTATATGTATAGATTTTATGAAACTTACAAGTGTTTGATAAACAAACTCTACGATTTGAAAGAGAGCAGTAGCAACACTTTTTGAAATAAAGCATTTTTATCTCCAACGCGCGAGACTGTTGCCACTAGGAAAAATGAGTGCGAAAATCGGCGCTTTCAAGGTTTTAAATTAATATTTCAGCTGATTAAAGTCGTACGAAGATGGAAATAGTCGAAATGGCTTCCCACGAATTTTTGTAATCGGGAATAACGTATTTAATGTTTGGCAATATTGTTTTTATTTCATCGTAAAGCTCAGAAATTTTTTATTTACAAACTCTAGAATTTGAATGCGAGCAGTAGCTCGAAATAAAGCAGATTTTTCATCTCCAGCTTTCGAAACTGTTGCCACTCAAAAAAATGAGGGCGAAAATGATCGTTTTTCGGAGTTTTTAATTAATATCTTTGATTTTAGCTACTTTTTTTTTTGGAAGAAAGTGGACGTTGATCTTTTCCAGGATCCCAGAAAAGAATTGTAGAAAGTTTGGTCACGATAGCTGTTATTGTGATTGAGTTATTAGAGGACAAACCAGCAGACGTTCTTCTTTAAACTTACACATAAATATGTATACGTAGACTGCGCAAAAAAAAAAGGGACAGTAATATAGCTCCCGTTCTACTGGGCCGATTGATGAAATTTAAATTGCGTTTTTCATGTCTCGAAAGCGGTACTTAGGATATATATTTAATTTATACATAGCTTTGTTCTAATATAAGTATTTTGACATGAAATCGGACTTTTTCTGAAATGACATGCCACTTTCTTTCCAATTTCGAATCTACGACTCAAATTATCCCAAACTACCAATTTTTGTAAAAATCACAAGAGTAGTTTTTAAATAATTGGCTCTCAAAATTTTAGCTCCCCAGTGTTACTACAATTTGGTATGTATTTATTAATACCTCTTTTTATGAAATTTATTTTATTCCTTCCTACACAGCTCAAAATTTAGGTTCATTCTAAATAAAATTTATCCATTTCTTATGATTTGTATTTTTAATAATTTTTATAAATTTTTCGAAAAACATTTTGAATTATCGCCTATAAAATGTTTACAATCATCTTAAAGTAGATGTATTTCTAAGCACAACTGCAAAAAATTAGAGTTTTCTATTCAAAATTTCCGAAGATATACGTGAATTTATATATTTGCGCGCTTTGAAATTTGGCATATTTCTTAAAAGTGATAACAGCAGAAATGTGGTTTACGCACTTTGTTAAAATTATTTGAAAGTATGAACGGTAACATTTTTTTCCTGTCTTCTGCAATGAAAAAAAGAAAAAGAAAATAGGTTGCTATAAATTAAGAAGTTCGGTAAGTAAACTATTCTTGGCGAAAACTAAAAAAAGTACGCCAAGACAAATTTTTGAATTCATCCGTACATTTCGTACAAAATTTTACAAAATTTAATATTTAGGCATAATTTGAGTCGTAGAGTCGAAATATGGAAAAAATTTGGTATGTTATTTCAGAAAAAGTCCGATTTTGTGTCAAAATACCTATATTAAAACAAAACTATATATAAATCTAATATATATTTTAAGTCGCGCTTCCGAGACATGGAAAACGCAATTTGAATTTCGTCAATCGGTCCAGTAGAACGGGAAATATATAACACTCTTTTTTTTTTCTTCGCAGTGTGCATGTAAGAAATATACATTATAGAAGTAGTAAGAAATTACTAAGTATAATTTGTAAAAATAATTAGTAAATATATACATACATATATGTATTTATATATTATCTGTGCGTGTAAGAAAACAATTTCTCGCACATTATTTTTCTTGTCTTTCTCTGTATATATATACATATGTAGAAAGAGAGAGTAAGATAAGAAAAATAGCAGTATGTGAAAAGATAATGCCTTCTCGATTTCAGGCTGATGGATTGCTGCCTGCTGCTTTCTTCTTACTACGAAGATATAAAAAATGTAAACAATTTGAAACAGGTGAAAGTAGCGTAATAAGCTGTTTGTTGCCGCAATATGTTTTCGTAAACTAAAGATGAATATTTAACTTTGCCTAGGCTGCCAGTTTCCTATTCATTATGGATCAGCATTCTACGCAATTATAATTCTGGCTGTTCATTACGAATTCAACATTGCCCGCTTCTATCAATATTGCTACGTTTGTGCTATTAGAATACTTGTCTGCTGCATTATACATGTATACACACAATTAAAATTAGTACTGTTTTTAGTAAACATAGCATATTATCCGCCATCCCTTTTGACCAGCATTCGTGACAGAAGGAAATGTAAATCGTATCTAAGAATAAGTGCCTTGATATGAAAGAATCGAAGTATTCTTTCGCTGCAGCAAGTCAAATAACCGTTAGTGGGCACTGAAAACGTATATATTATCAATCCAATCAATTTTCTGCCCTTTGTCCTCCATTTGTAAGAAATCACATTCATTCATAAAAATGAGTCAAAAATTAGAAATTCTGCGAAGGTCTAAAAGAAGATGATAAAATTTTAATTTAAGTACATAATATGTTTTAAAAGTGTATCACGCGCTTTTTCGAAGCTCCAAGGGTCCTTTTCAAGAAGAGGTTTTGATGGAACATTTTCTTTTCCCTTTTTAGTATACTTCTATAACAGAAAATGAGAAGAGACAAAAAATTCTAATGTTCTCTTCTAGTGAGGAATGAGAAGTATTGCAAATTCTTTGCTTTTTAAACGAATGAATCGACAAACGTTTTACTTTCAGGGTCAGTGATCAAAATTTCTAAGACAGGAAATTTATGTTTCTATCTATAAATGACATCATTCAACTCGTATTCTCTTTCAATTCATTATTTTAAAAGAGATCCACAAGATCACAGTATAATGGAGTACAAATTCTAAAGAATATAAAATGCAGCAAACTGAACTTTAAGCAAATATATTTCTGGTAGTGCTGTTTGGTTTAAATATATTTAAACAGCACTTTTAAACTTGGAGAAACAAGGAATTAAAATATTGAACCTGTCATTTACACGACCATGCAAATAGGTATGGATTGTTACCATGCGATGGTTGTTGATATAAAGTAATTTCTGGTATCGTTTAGTTTTCCGTTCCCAGCTATTCTCTGCGCTTTATTTATTATGAGTAGTCTTAATTCATGCAACGATTTTCCTTAATTTTATATAGCTCATAGCAATTATCTTAAATATCAATAACTGTCTAAACATATTTGAGCCGTTATTTATTATCTATTGGCATTATCATACATGTTAATCAAATTAATTAGATACTTGAATTTTAGCTTTTATTCCTTCGAAGTGCTGTTGTGTAACTAATGACTGTAGTATCCAATAGACACTAAATACTGTTTAAAATTTTTAGTAATACAATTTAGAAAGAAATAAAAGATCAAATGAAAGGTGTTGATGGATTGATAGATAGAGAATAAAACTTTCGAATATAAATATCGGATTAGAAAAGTATCTCCCTTATTTAACACTGGAAAGTTTACTTTAATTAATACGTTTTTGTTCTATGTTAAAACCTATTCTACACTTCTACTCTTTTCACGAGACTAAGAAAAAGGGTAGAGGTTAAACAAGAGTTAGAATCTAAGTTGAAGAGAAAGAGGATTGGCAACTCCAGCAGACACTTAGGCTTTCTTTGCACCCAACGTAAGTGATATTTCTACTAGTTGTTGACGTTTTCCTTTGCTTTGAATGTTAAGTAGTATTTCATAAAATTAGTTAAGACAGATGCTGGGAAATAATTTAAACAACTGAAATAATGATTGAATTTTATGCTATCTGCTATTTTCGAGAAGCGGATGTCAATTAACATTCGTTCGTTTAATCCTGTGTTTATTCACAGTTTATGTTATACACAGTTTATGTTAAACGTTATGTTCGTTTAATCCTGAGTTTGTTCGTTTAATCCTGTGCATTATTCATTGTGATAAAAAATCTTGTGTTATTCATAAATGAGTTTCATTTCATTAAAACAGTAGG
This sequence comes from Stegodyphus mimosarum, assembly GCA_000611955.2. Taxonomy (NCBI): domain Eukaryota; kingdom Metazoa; phylum Arthropoda; class Arachnida; order Araneae; family Eresidae; genus Stegodyphus; species Stegodyphus mimosarum. The sequence continues at coordinate 5,375 of KK122544.1, forward strand.
ATTTTAATTTAATTAGCCCATTATCATATGATTTTAACTTTACGATCACTTTTGCTTTTCGTTAACTCTCAACAGGATGAAAACGAGATACGTGTATCTAAAAACAGAGTTCTTGAAAGTTAAAGAGAGGGTTTTATGTCAGCGATGTTGACTATTGTATTCTACCGTCGCCCAGCTCTGGAAATTTCTTTGTCTGGAGTTAACTTTTCCCCAGCTCAGTTACTCAGACAATTTACTACAATTGAGCCAATGCTTGTTACGTTGTGCGTCTGAAGAGAAATGGATATTAATTTTAAATTACAGCTTTTGTGTTACCTTGAAATCCCGTAACCAGCAGAGATTGATTTATAAACAGAAGACGTGCATAGTTAAAGTTTTAAAATGTTCGAACACTTTTCTTACATAGACGTGATGAGAGTCTCTGCAAGTCTCAGTAGGGCCTAAGTTAAGCAAATTAAGGAGTGAAATAGTACAGAATGTTTTATGATGTTCACACAAGGATGTTCTTATTACAACTGTTTTCAATTTATATAATAAATCATAGACTAAAAAGTAATAAATTCCTATCCAATTCCACAAAGACAAGAAAGAAACGAAATTTAAAATCAACTGAGGGTCTATTATATTTTAAGTCGTCATGATAAGCCAGTGCTTGAAAATTTTATTCTTTCCTAACATTTTTCCTTTATTCCTTTTCGTACTTGCATTACTTTAATGCTCCCCACTTCTGATTTTAAAAAAAATCTTACTTAAAATTCATATTTTTGGGAGATTTAAAAACTTTTAATCTTCAGTTTATATCGTCAATAACTCCAACAAGGCAACCTTAAGCTTCTCTTTCAACCATTTTGAATTACATTCTTTCTTCTTCCAAACATAGATAAGTTCCACCTTTTCTTACTTTGATAAAATATTTGTTATGAGTTAAAACACTTTTCGCCACCCAAATTGCAATACCAAGAGAGACAAGAGATATCACAATAAAATTTATTTAGTAGATAAAATGTTGACCAAGCATCAAATGATTAAATTTATAGACTTCTGCGAAGTGTGGCTCCTTCCAGAATCAGTAGCCAGAATAGCTGCCATTGTTGAAGATCACCGCTGCCACACGCCTCGGCGTTGATTCAAAGAGACTTTGGATATGTTCTTGGGGTAGTACAGTAGGCCAAGTAGCTTAAACACGTTGTCAAATTTGATCTAGTGTGGCATCTTGGGATGCAATCTGGGTCAATCGTTCAGCAACCATGGACAACATGTTTTCTATCGGCGAAAGACCCGGAGAGCGAGCCGGCCAGGGAAGCAATTCAATCTGGCGATTGAAGAAGAACCCTTGGATAATAAGTGCCACGTGTGGTTGCGCATTTTACTGACTGACTTCAACACCTCGGAGATGTAGCGAAAAAAGTTTAAAGTACCGACAATGCGTACTAGAGGAGTGCTAGAGTGATATCCAATACCGCCCCATACAATAATACCCGGTGCAGGACCAGTGTGGCGGTGCATAACGCAGCTGTTCAGCATCCTCTCTCCACGTTGTCTCCAGACTCGAATCCGACCATCGTGGTGCTGCAGGCAGAAGCGTGACTCGTCAGTAAAGACAATTTCATTCCATTCTGCCGTCCACATCCTTCTTTCATCGCAGCATTGGCGGCGGAGACGTCTGTGGTTCTGCGTCAAGGGTAAACGAAGCAATGGACGTCTTGCGGACAGACCACTCTTCTGTAAACGGCATCGAATGGTATGCGCAGACACTGGATGATGCGTTACAGACTGAATGTGCCGTACTATGGTTCGTGATGTGACTGAGCGATCTGTCACTGCCATGCGCACAATGTTCTTGTCATCACGTGAAATGTTGAACTGAGGTGGACGCGATGGAACACGTCGGTCCATCGTACCCTCCTACATCCAACGGTCACATATCCGCATTACAGTTGTTTGGTTATTTCATCAGTAGTGGTCCAACACGACTACTGATTTTTCTGAAAAATAATCTACACTCTCGGTAGGCCACTATCCTTCCTCTGTCGAACTCGGATACTTGATCAAACGATGATCGCTGTTTACTACGAGGCTTAATTGAGTTTTTTTTTTTAAATTCACAAGAAAAACGCAATTGCCGATCTCGAAATCGTCAAAAACCCTTCAAGCCTTAAATAGCGCTTTGAAGTGGCGCCACAGGCGCGCGTGATGTGCGTCTGCGCTGAAATTCTTATCATTTGAATATCTCAATTTCATGTTATTTGCACGCTTCCTTCAGGGTGTTGCATTTACTGTGTGGCCAGCAGTGTAATTAATTTTATTAAATATTACTTGAATTCTTTCTCTGTATTTCTAAATTATTAAGTTCGAATTTGAATTTTTATATTAGTAAATTGTATATATTATTTTTGCTTTATTAAGCAATTTCAATTTATTTCATTTAAATCTGCATTTATGTATTACTATTTCCTATATAAGGAAGGCGGCTGTGTAGAGGATGCATTCAGAATTTTCAGATGAAGTGTAATGATTAGATAACTTAAAATGGTTCATTAAGTAATTATTAATGGCCAGAAACACAGTGTGTTCCTAGGATATGAAGTTCAGTTGAAATCTGCTCTACCTCCTCTTAATTACATTGAATCAGGTTTTGATCGTATTCCTTTTCCTTTTTTATGTTTTTTATGTATTTCTGCTGCTTTCGGATTTCTTCTGGTTTAAAATCACTGAGTTGATCAGGTTTTTTTTGCAATTTCTCTCGGGAAATTTCGGAACTGCGTTAGAATTAAATTTCATTTCTTTTGTGTCTTATGAAATTGGTTAGAAATTTATTACTTTTATAGTATATAATTAATTTTTAGCAGCATTTTGCACAGAAATGATTTTTGGATATTTTTGTTGCAAAAAAAAAACTATAATGTTTTTATATATATAGAAAGAGAGACAGAAAATTTTAGAACCAAATTCACAAAGACACAAAAGAAATGAAATTCAATTCAAGTAAAATCCAAAATTCCCAACAAATATGCAAAAAAATTTTAACTAATTGTCACAAAAACAGAATTTCCGAAAACTACACGCATGTGAAACCATTTAACCACCAAGGGGAATTAAACTTCTGATGAGTCAACTTTGTCTCACTGACTTTTCAATTGTTCATTTTTCTAAAATTTTCAATAAATTTTCCATTTAAATTGTTATTTGTTTTAGTACTACTACTATTAGTTATAGCTTGACAGACAATTTTCCTTTACCTATTTATTTACATTCTTCATATTCATGTTATTAATGTTTCAGTTTTGAACTTTTTAGAATTGTTACTTAAATTACATAGTTGATTTGAAGTAAGTGTTGACTACACATTGAAATTCCTAAATTTTGGCTAAATTACTAGTAGGAGTTATATTCATTTCATTATTTTGATTATTAATTAAATCTTTGCAACCAAGGCGCAGGATTTCAAAATTTGTCCTACTTTCCATTTTTGATTAGTTTGTAAAATCTCTTTGCCCCAACTTTAAGGACACTGCGATAGTGAGTGCTGCTATGTGTAGATATACACAGAAACGTAAGAAGGAGTTAGAACCCTTTTTATTTTTGATCTTTAAAATGACAGATACGTCTACTCGACGTTCACAAACTGCGCCAACCCGGCGGTTCAACTAAAAGCTGAAAATAAGAACTAGATGAACAAATATCAAACCCTATCGACGAGGCTCTGAGATCCTAACTAACCGCGTTTTTAATTATCGCTGATATTCAGCAAGATTACTGATTTAACAGTTGAAACCTAGCACTTCCGCAAAGCTAGGCACACAGGCTGATCTAAATTCTACCGAGCAATATCTCCAGCGTAGGTTCAAAGCAAGACTCTCACACTCTGGTTTCGTCTACTATTTAATTCAACTAGCTTCCGCTAAATTTGAATAAACTGCGCGTGCTGCTACAATTTACATACTCTGGCATGGGCATTTCTTGGGAAAAATAAAGGCTTAACAGGAAAGGAATATTAACTTAAAATAAATGTTAGTTAAAATAAATATAAACCCTACAACTTTATTATATACATATTTCAAATCAGTCAGTTTCACAAACCCTTCGATACTAATATTTAAACAGAAATGGGTGATTTATTTTCAAAAATGCATGCATTCGTAAGTTCGAAGATGTAAACGAGCATCGTTATTTTTAATTTCATAAATAAAGGAACTGTTCTATTGCATTGAAAAGAAATCTGTAGGCAAATGGAAAGAAATAATATTTGCTGTATTCGTTAATTTTGAATAAAGTCAGTTTACCTTGATGCATTTTTATTTGAATTATGTATGTACTATTGTTATTTATTTATATTATAGCATACGTTTTTAATTTCTAATAATTTCGTTTTGAAAGAATCAGTGCCAGTGAAAAATAAAATATATCTATGAAAATAAATATTATTATACAAATTTTAGAAACATCCAAATTAAGCGGATTCCGAAGCTAAAGATAAATGATCTGAACTTTATCTAATTGCATGATGTTTTTAATGTCTTTTAATGCATTTTTGAACAATTTTTGCAATGCTCAGTAAGACTCAATAACATTTTAAAATTTCAGCTTAAGGTTCATACTTGGAAATGAGCGTTTGTCAGTGTATCTTTTTTAAATAATACAATCTTTTAACGCAATGTTTATAAATTGCATGCCGGATTTGAATGCTATATCTGAAATCAGTTGGACGGACAGACCATTTTCTTAACAAAATCCAAAATATTTTTAACAAAATAAAACAAAAACAACGGTTTTAGTGAATCACCGCAAAATGCCAAAACGAAATGAATAATCCTTCTGGGCAAATTGCCCCTTTGGACTAAAAAAAGATGAAAGGTTTTAGATTTTAAATTACGTCCAAAGGGGCGCTTATTTAATATTTTGTGTGTTACCTTTATTTATTAAATCTCTTGTTCTTTGCACTTAAACCATAACGTTTAGTTCAAGAACAATATAGCAAAGTAATTTTAGAATGAGCAAACTTTTAGAATTTCCGATACACAGTCTCACGCGCTGGAGATAAACATGACTTTATTGTACAGCGTACTATTGCTCTCTTGAGTTTTTTAATTAAAAATTCTTTAAAGTTTTACAAAATACGAAATCGCTAACAAAACAAACATCCTTCCAGACGTCCATATTCGAGTGGAAACTTTCAATATTCAAAATTTGATGGCTGTAGGTACCGTTGTTTTATGACAATGCGAGAAACATACATACATTTATGCAGATTCTTCATTATTTGATTTCTTTAACTATAATACAGGGGGATAATATTTGGTGGCAACAATTTGAAAAGTGAAAGAACGCTTTTAGAGAATCAACGCAAAATGCCAAAACGAAATGAATAGTCCTTCTGGGCAAATTGCGCCTTCGGACTAATAAATAAATGAATTTTCACTGTTAGTTTGCTGAATATTTATCAAAACATACATAAAAAAGGTAATAAAAGCACAAAGGGAAAGAAATTTAATTTCACATTTATTTTCTCCCTGACGCCTAAAGCTTGATATCTACAAGAAGGCGTTATCTTTCGGCTATATTTTGTAATTTAAATAACAACTAAATATTAAACTTCAGGCGGACATTTATTTCAGATAATTCCAGTACATTTAATTAGTCACTAAATAATTTACTTTTGACCTTAACTGGAAAACCAGAAACTTAAGGATATTTAAGATCGCCACTTGTTATCGGATGGCAAACTAAATTTAATGAGAAATCCTCCCACACATTACTCTAGCCTTGCAGCCTGACGCAAGAGCATACAGTGGCAAACACTATTTATTTTATATTATAGTAGTCATTTAGTTTTTACTAAGCACATAAGCTTAGCCTATATCTTTATATTTCTAAAACTATAAACACCGTATTTGCAATAAATATAACGTTAAAATGAAATCGCAGACCGCTTAAAATTGCTTCTGGGACCACAAACGGACTGCGAGATTGATACTTCTGCTTTCATACATACGCCTGAAGTACATATAATGAGATATCAAATCATGAAGACAAGCTTTTGTATTATACTCAGTGCGCTGAAGATTGAATCAAATCAGAACTTTACGAAGTCGTGAGTGAGCAACTGCCGAAAATAATCAAGCCGAACTTGATAGATGGATCCAAAAAGATTAGAAAGCTTTATCAATAATTGCTCTTAACGTGAAATCATCTGAGGTAATGCACATAAAAAGTGTAAAACTTCTTACGAAGCATGGATGAAAGTGCACGAAATTCATCAGCCAAAAATTCCTATGACTAACGTAAGCCTTATGAAGCAACTAATCTAAAAAATGGTGAATACAGACTAAACAATGGAAAACTACTTAAATCCTTTTTTCGAAATTCTAGATAAACTTGAGAAATCAGATCTGAAATTCCTAAATATTTTGCTACTAACTGAATAATTTAAATAGAATGCTGTGAAATATTTTCTGACTTAAACATGCTAGAAGTTAAATTACTAGAAATATTTAAACGTCCCTTATTTAAAGCGAAGGAAAAGAGCATTGGAATACAGAAAAATTCAAAGCAAAAATTCTAACCAGGCACCACTAAATAAAATTATTCTCTTAGCATTCTTAGTACAACTCGAGATTAAGAACTATTCACTGGTACCTTGATTCAGGAACAACTGCACGCGATTGCAATGACAGAAGGAAATTGGCATCAATAATAGAAGTAGAGAGTGAAATTCAGTTAGCAGATGATAAATTTGAAGAAGTTAAAGGGAAAGGGAAGGCTAAAATTTAAAGAAACGTCAATTCGGCTTCGCAATTCATAATACTCAGTAATGCATTGTACCTTCCCGGCCTAAAAATGAACTTAATTTCTATTAACTTAAGCGATCCAACGTAAAGCTTGTGTTTGCTTTAGAAATAACTAAGCATGGGTAAAAGATAAAAACACACATTATTTTATGAACAATTAAGTAAAATGTTCTGTATGTTGTAAATCAAAAGGAGTATCTGTAGATTCTAAGATCGGACAATGTCATGCAGGTATTCTAATCAAAATATTATAACTGCGGTACGAAAGGTGTGGTTACTAATTTTAGCTGATTTAAAAGTATTGCAGTCCGTAATGATGATGCTTGGTCTAAAGACTCTAAAATGTAATAATGGAACTTTATTTTCTAAACTTTGAGCAAATTACAAACACACTAGGTTTCCATTCCCAAAAGAGGCACGCTCATTAAAATGCGGAATTCTTGAACTTGCGCCCACTGATATTTTTAATCTGATGAAAGTCATGTCTAAAGATCTAAAGATGACTTTTATCTAAAGATGACTTTTATCTAAAGATATGACTTGGTGTTGCAAAATATTTCATAACGTTTATGGATAACAAATCGTCGAAAGTTACTGTATACGTCTTACGGAAAAGGGCCGAAGCCCTTGAAGCATTTTATTAAATACAAATTAACTGATTGGAAAATAGACAGCGGAGCTGCTGAAAATACTTGGCAACGATAATGGCAAAGAATTCATAAGCCATGACTTTAATGATTTCTTAGAAAAGTAGGGCATGCTAGCTCTCAGCAAGTACAGACCGCAACAAAACGAATTTGCAGAACGTGCCATTCGTATCATAGTTGAAAGAGACAGATGTATACTATTTAAGTCAAAATTACTTTTAATGGACTCATAAGACGAAGAAATGAAATCAACAGTCGATTATATATGCAACGGATGTTTTACTAAAAGTATTTCAAAAATGCTCTAAGAATTTATTAGAAAAAAGAAAGCTCTAAGGGAATGCCTACTGTAGCGCATTTTAGGATCGTATATCTTTTGCATTAAACAACTGGAGTAGGAAAAAATTTTTTTCCGAAAAATGAAGAATATATTTCATCTATGAAAATTTGGTAAGTGATGCAAAGTTTCTGTGAAGTAATGCAAAGTTAGGATGTCCGATTTTTTGAATTACTGAAAACTGGAAAACGATCGGAAATTTCATCAAAAAATTACCATTAGAATTTTGCTACTATCAGAAAGATTAAAGCAGCATTTACCAATTTTCCGATGGCATGATCAAAAACATAGCCAGTATATAAATTGTTGTACGAAAAAATAATAAAACGTAAACATCATGTATCGTTCTTAATGAAAAATGAGAAAAGCAAACAGCATATAAGTTGCATGATAAAATATGAAAAGTAAAAATCTTATAATAATTTATTTAGAAAAATAAAAAAATAAAGAGCATGAAGATTGCTTTGATAGTTAATGAGAAATAGTTACAAGCTAAAAATTGCTTGACTTGGAACAATGTATTAAAGTAAACAGCATAAAAAATTGCTTGACAAAATGAGAAGTTATAAGCAACATATAAAGCGCCCCAACAAAATAATGAGAACTAGTAAACAGAATACAATTACACAATTCTTATTCAGAGATTTGAAAATACAGATGTGATTGACCTTTTTTTCATACTTAGCAAAAGATAACTACCGTCAATTATGAATTTTTATAATAAGAACAATAGCTTAGTTTGGTAATGAATTTTATATGTGAACTGTTTTTCTCCGAACAGATGAGCATCTGCGATTCGTGACGAAGATAGTTTCTAATAATTTTTCTTTAAGATTACAAACTTTATCAAATTCAAAACTTCATGAGACGTAGCTGAAAGTTGTGAAATTTATTATATACACATTTATGCATTTTTGCTGTATGCGCCAATGAAACATTTAATAAAAAAAGGGAGATGATAGGTTATCATTAGTCATTCTCAAATTTTGTTCCGCTTGGAAAGTTTTTCGGAACTTGTTTGTTTAAATGAAAAGTAGGATATTTAGTGCTTAATTTAACATATTAGAACTATTTGAAATAAATGTGAGTCCAAAAATTTTAATATTCAGCTATCAAAACGACTGAATTACAAAGTGTAACTAAAAGAAATTTCTTGCACGTACCTTCTTTATATTTCAAGAAATTTCTTGCACGTACCTTCTTTATATTTCAGGCAGAAAATAAACATAAATTGAAATTTATTTTCCTTTATAACACTATCATTGCTTATGTATATTCTGATAAATAATTTTAAAAATTTTGTTTTCTTAAAAAAAAAAAAAAA
>KK122545.1:4310-31598 GCA_000611955.2 Stegodyphus mimosarum
GCCAATCAACCACAGTCTTATTCGATTTCACATTCACCTCATTCATAATCAAATTCGTACCAGCTTCATACACCCATAGATACGAAAACATTAAAATCTCAATCATACTCATATTACTCTCTTCAAACCAGGTACCTTTCCTCACTGACCTCTTACAATGATGAGCATTCACACCTTTTTCACGACAAATCCATTCGTAGCCATCCGATCTATCCTTTCTATCGATCAAACGCATATCTTTCATACAAACAGGACAAACATAACGAGAACTAATCAAACTTTCATGCATACACCAATCAATAATAGCTCTCTTACCGTTTTTCTCCAATTCAAAAAAAAAACGCATATTAATTTTCCCAGACATACTACTTTGCTGGATGACGGAGAACGATAGCGTAAAATATCAAGCGGGGAACTAAAAGTAAAATGAAATACTTACGCAGTTACAAAAACAAACAATATAATTTACATAAATTACTCCCGCTATCACAAAAATAACCAATAAAATTTACACTTAATTTTACATAAATTACTCACGTAATCACAAAAACAACCAATAAAATTTATATTTAAGAAAGTAACAACGATGACGTCATATAACGTTAAAACAGAGTAACGGTAACCCTAAAGTGACGGCAATGGAAGCAAACCAAGTTGAAACTATCATAATAACCAGAAATGGCGTTTTATCCCCAAAAAATTAAACAAAATTCGTCGCCAATCAAAGGGGCACCCAATTCTACACTAGAGCCCAATTGTTATTATTTATATATTGTGATATTGTGATATTGTGCGAAGATTTGTGAAGAAATATTTCAGCATTTTAATTTATTTCTTGTGGAAAGATTAATTTTTGTTAACATTTTACGACTTGTGCATTCAATATATAACGAACCCGTACGCACGTAACAATATTGTAACTGAAAAGGTATTTTCTGAGGAATGGTATTCTAATTTAATTTAAATAGTACTGGCTCTGAAAATCAGATACTATTTCTTCGGAATGGAAAAAATTAGAAAAGTTGAAAAAAATAAAACATTAAAAAGGGTGTTTAAAAAATTATATAACCAAATATGTAAAAGAAGGTGTTAGAAGCATCTTTTACGATTACAATAATGTATTTTAATTGAAACCAATTAGTTATATTTTTATAAATAAATAAACATTTAAAGCATTAAGAATTGCTTTTAAATGGCTTAATCTGTTAAACAACTGCAGATTGATTAAACAGAAAGTAAATGAACTGGTTATACGGGAGGTATGTTGAGGATAAACATATTACATTTCGCGCTGTAGCACTAAAGCGAGATCTAGTTTCATAATTACAGTTAATTTTGACTACTATTTTACAAAACATACAAATATTTACTGTTTTAGTCATAGCGATCATTACTAACTTCGCTAATTTTAGTGAACTCAAAATACACCCAACTGCAACAATAACTTGCATAACTCAAAATACACCGGAACTTGCTGCAGTCATTATTGTCGCACTGGAACACTAGTCAATGTGATTACTGTTTTATATACAAAATTAAGATCGAATTTAGCTCGAATTTTAGGTTGACTTCTCTCTGCGAAAGTATTTTGCGCAGCATTTAAAAATTACAACCATTGCATGTTATACTATATTATTTCAAGCATTAAATTTCAATGCGAGCAATGAGGAACTTCAGGGTAGGACTAGTGCTATAAATAAAAGTACTTCATTTATGGTGTAGAAGTACTTGCCAATGAGAGAGGATAATAAATTTATGGTAGCACAGAATAACTTAATACAACCGTCGAAAGGATTGAAGAGACTTTGCTGAAGCCGTTTCTACTGCCAAATAGGATATTAAAATCAGTACAAAATCTGTAAGTTTATATATAAAAATGATCGTGTTTATCTGCTTTAATGAAACTAAAATTCAAATTCAGAGACCTATCTTAAATATTGTTAATTCAAACGACCTGACATACGCAACTTAATGTATTTGTCTAGAACTGTCAAAATTCAAGGACATTTAGCCGTCTCCTCACCAAGGATGTTACCTAAACTGCTCCACAGGGAGGATCGAATCACTTTCGCAAGAGAGAAGAAATTTTTCTGAGTTTTTATGGAGAACAACACAATTGAGCGATTCCGAGGGTCTCCCAACCCTATCCCTAACTTCTGACATTTGGCTCAACAGTGTTTTAAGAGCCCGCACACAGCAGAGACACTACACACTTACAAGCATCCATGCCTTCTCCAGTATTCAACGCCCAGCGAAACATTATGAGAGTCAGCTGCCCTACCACCATACCAATAGGAAGGCTCTATCTTAAATATTTCCATAGTCCTTTCATTATGGGCTATGTATCAAAATTTCAAGATATATTTATGAAATTTTTATACTGTGTGGACTATTGTAACTGAAAATGGAAAATTAGAAAACGATCTGAGATTTTAAATTTATTGGCAAGAGATTGTTACTAAATACATATTTATATTTTACATTCTTAAACATAATTAACATAATTAATGTTTACTTACAAAAACAGAGATCAAAGCCTCCCAGTGCTACAAAAGATTTAAAAAATAACTTGAAACCTGCATTGTAAGCAAGAAGGGAAGCATAAAGAAAAATATTAAACATTACAGAGAATGTACTAATTATCCGAAAACACAGAAATGCAGTCTCTTAAAACACACATGCTAAAAGCTACAAAAAAAATTAAAATTAAAAAATCTCCGAAATCAAGATACTTTGAATAGAAACATAAAAATTACTCGGACACACATTATTTAAGAATTCTGGTCACCTATACTAAACTCTAATTAAGCATCTTTCTTTTTAATAAATTCGTATATGATAATAGGTCACGGAAGTAGCGCATTATATTCAGCTTGCCGTTAGTTCTTTCCTTTTTCAAGAGATCAGTGGTATGTGAAGCTTAGTGAGTTATAATTTGAGCTCCATTTTTAGTTTTCCTCCTTTAAGTAATTAGACTCACAAATGGCAACAGCGAAAGTAAAAATCTTAAAAATGGAGTTTTGGGCAATCGAAAGAACAAGATGAAGTAATTTTTAAAGAAAGGTTTGGGTAAAACACTCTTGTGATGCTTCACGTTTTTGTATTAGGATATGTACTAGCATTTCTCCTTGGAAAACATGTGGATTACATCTTTCCTTTGGATCCCTTTCATCTTTCTTTCCTCATTTTCCTTTTTTCTGTTCTTTTGGTAATTCATAATAAACTCTCGCAGAAATATTTTATAGAATTCTATTAAAGAATCCAGTGTTAATATTCTATAGAATTATGACCCAGTTTTATATAAAAGGGGTCAGCGTTTTATAGAATTCATATAAAAACTTACATATAAATTCTGCAGACTTGTGTGTAGAGATTATATAGTAATACGTTATGATATTCTATAGGGATCTGCGCAGAGATTCTAGAAAAATTTGTACAGTTTCTAAGGTTCCTCGCATAGAATGGTATATCATGCGTATAGAATTAGAGAATATTTCTGAAAATATTAGGTATAGTTTATAGAAAATTGGGCTGTAATTCTAAAGAATTTTGAATACAATTCTTTGCTTTGAATTTCTGTAAAACACTCTATAGAGGCTTTTGAGTACTTAAAAACATTAAAAAATCAAACAAATTTTCTTTTGGGATTAAAAAGAATAATTGTAATTTTCGTTTCTGAAAAGAAGTTTTTAACCTACATCTTGAGATAATCTGTGACATGGAGGGAAAGAAGAAAAACTACTTTACGAATTAATATGATTTCGTTTTCTAAAAAACATTCAGTACAATTTTGAGTAAAAAATATTTAAATAAAAGTAAATGCATTGCAGATAGAAATTAAGTTTGATTAAAGTTGGGAAATTATTTATCTTATCAAAGATAATAATTAAAATAAAGTATAAAAGGAAAAGCGTAAATTTAATTTTGTAATTAATTTCATGACTTAAATTGATTTTTCGTTATTACAACATTTAATTTGTGCATAAGCAATACTGCATAAATTTTGCATGAATTTAGAATCTTAACAAGGCTAATCTAGCGGAGGGAGGAAAGGCCAAAATTTCTATCGAAAAATTATTCAATACATATCGGAAAAAATTGCCTATTTTTGCTCTTCTATATCCCATATAATACATTGCCCTCCAAAAGTTAAGGAACACCATGTTTTTCAAAGCTGGCCGTTACAAAAATATCATTAACGTTTAAATTCACAGTTCATATGTGTGAGAGTATCGAAGTTTAAGAAAATACAAAACAATAGCTGCCACTTTTATTTATAGAAATGAATACCTATACAGGAGTTGGAGAAAATATGCAAAAATTGTAATTTTTGTTCACGAGTGTTGGTCTTCACTTGTTATTACATTTTAGTGGACAATATCCAGGAGAGTCTATCAATGTCCAGGAGAAGTCGTTTGCCCGATTCTTTAAGGTGGCGGGCGATTGGATGGATGGAATAGGGATGTCACAAGCTGATGCTGCTATACGTCTCAATGTCTCTCATAGTGTGGTTCACTGACCATGGAATCGGTTTGAATTCGAGGATTCTGTGTCTAGAAGACATGCTACAGGCAAACCTAGAGTTACAACACCTGCGGGAGACCGTTAGTTAGCTCTTTCGGCCCGAAGGAGGAGTAACATTACTGTGCCTCAGATCATGGCAGATCATTTAGTGGCAACAAGAAAAACAGCTACTACATGCGCATACGCCTGCACAATACAGGTCTGTATGCCAGACGACCAGTTGTTTGTGTCCCCTTGACCCGCGGACACAGAGGTGCCCATTTATGTTGGGCAAGAGAACATGTCTTCTGGACCACTCAACAATGGGCGTCTGCTCTCTTCACAGACGAGTCCAAGTTCACACTGCAGACTAATTCAGGTCGTCATCTGATTTGGAGGGATAAACGCACCAGGTACAACCAATCTTATATTGTGGAAAGGCACAGTTAAAGAGGTAGTGGGATAATGGTTTGGCCTGGGATCTCTCTCGGTGGTCACACTGACCTGCATGTGTTCCATGGAAGAACTTTGACCGGTATGAGATATCGAGACGAGATCCTCGATCAAAATGTACGCCCATATGCCGCTGCTATTGTAATTGTATTTCTTCTGATGGACGACAATGCGTGACCGCACCGAGGTCGAGTTGCTGAAAAATATCTTGAGGGTTACGGTATGGAACGGATGGAATGGCCAGATCAATCCCCAGATCTGAATCCCATAGATCATTTTTGGGATTACCTCGGGAGACAGGTTGCTGCTTTATGTCCTCCTCCAAGGTCATTAGATGAACTTGGACAGGGATTACTCCGTGTATGGTCGTTGCTTCCCATTTCACTGACTGACAACTTAATTGACAGCATGGAGCATTGCTACCGCTAGTGTATTGCAGCTAGGGGTGGACACATTCCTTATTAGAACCCATTTTAGTAATGTTACCATGTAGAGGTATCAGACTATTTTTGAATGCAGTAGATGTGAAAAATGTGCAGTTATCTTGCAGAGACTCGAATCTCGGACCTCTCGAAATACGGGTCGCGTGCGCTGACCTTTACACCACGAAGGCATGCGAAGAAGAGGAAAGAAATACCTTATATACTCCCCCTTTTAAAGGGCGACTGGGGATTAGGAGACACAATCGCCAAATCCAAGTGGTGAAGAATCCTCATCCACCATCCTTTTAGCTCGGATGCCACTGTCGTGACATTAGGTTATTTTAAGCAGGAGATATGAAAAATACCATCGTTGGTACTCGAGCCTAATTTTATTGTAGATTAGTCAAGCTGAAATCTTTCGATTAATGTAAGATTTTGTTTTAATATTAAAACAACTTTCCTCAGCTTAGTACTTGTAGTGTGTTCTCTATTCATTTTAGATCTAAAATATCAGTTTTGAAAAGAATAAAATATGCATGAAAATAACACGCGAAAGAAAAATCACAGTAATCAACCTAAACGATATCTTCGACTGTGTACACGCGAAACGAATTGCAAGATGTAATCGCTGAAACGAAACGTAAGAACAAATTTAGTTGTTTTTAAAGCACGCTGGAACTTGCGCGTGTTCGTTTTTTACGAAGTGCGTATGTGAGTGCCGCATCATTTTCCTCATACAGTGCAAAATTATTTTCATGAGTCTGCACTTTAACTAAGTAGTTAACTCTGAATTCTTTTGCCGATCCTGACAATATATAGGAGAATAATAAAACACATATTCCTTCACTATTAGCGTCCATTCTCTAATCATGCTATAAGGATTATAATCTAATCACGATAAAGAGATTAGGAGCATTTCCATTTCCCACTTCATTTCTTTTCTTCTTTTTGTTCTTCATCATAAATGTTATTTTATTGTTTTCCATATAAAATTTTAAGCAATTAAAGGTAAATTTAATTGCTTAAAATAATAGTAATCTTTAAGTAGTATTAGGTAGTATTTAGTCATTTAATAATATAAATAATATAAAGGGCAAAATATATACCCTTTTTGAAAAATATAACATTTCGATAAACTCTTCACAAAAAATTAAACCAAATTTCGAATTAAACTGAGACAAGAACGTTTTCGTTTTCAAGAACGTGTATTTCTATAGTGAATTTATTTTAAACGATTAAGGTCTTTCTTCACTACCTTTAACGCTGCAAAGGCTGTTTTATTTTACGAAACATGGAACATGAAATGTCATTCGTGGACTCGATGGGATTCGAATCATGAAATCTACCAGTGCTAGCTGAACTTGACAAAGACTTACGCCACGAGATGGGCAGGGCAATATGATAATTCCTTTCAAAACTATTATATTAAAATTTAAATTTTGCTGTCTAGTTATATAAGTTTAAAAGAATGTAAAAACCATTGAAATCACTTGGAACAGAAAATAATGATAAAAATATGAATATGTTGTTTCTGTTGTTTCAAATGATCGGGCACTTGACTGCATTCGTCAGAAATGGCCAAACTCATCAGTCATCTCTTCCCGAGAGCGTTGCGCAAGGAGTACTACAGAGGAAAACCAATTTACATCTGTGAAAAAGCAAAATAACTAACCGAAAATTCTTTGGCGAATACCGCGGAGGAACAGCAGGCTTCTTAATCCTCTTCTTCATCAACTACCATCAACCTTTCGAGATAGCTTCCGAGTTGAGAATATTTTGAGTTTTTCCACGCTGCAAAGACATAATACTTTATTAAACATCTATATAATATCAAGAATTCGAACTCAGTTCAAGGCTATGGTAGCTGCATTTTCAAACATCATGCCAATAGGGTAACTAGATATAAATTTTGAATGCTTAGAAACACGAAATGCGATTTGTAAGTTTGTTATTTAATTGTTATTAAAAGTAAATTCACCTAACAGTATGTGCGATTTAACACGCTGGATGCACGTTATCGTTTTGACATAATATATAAGACGTACACAGATCACCATCCAAATAATTTATTACTTGATTACCACTCGTGACTTATACAACTGAAGGGGAAAATTGAATATTTTAAAAATCGGTACTTTTAGACTCTACAAGTTCACAACTAAGCGACTAGTCATTTAAAGGTACAGCATCAAAATAAAATTTTCTAAAACACGATATTTAATTTTAGTTCATATTTAAACTACTACAGAAGGGACTGTATATCTAATAGGACAATAGCACTCCATACGGCCTTAAAATAATATTGCCTCTTTTTACAACTAAATTATCAACGCGAGCGATCTTCAACAGCAACTATGATCTTCAACTAGCTAGGATCTTTAAAAACAAGAGGGCAAGAGTTATAATTAAATATTCGCTAGTCTTTAAACTTCTTGTGTGTGCTTCATATTTGCTAATCTGAATCTCTGAACAAGTGTACGTGAATTAGCTATTAGTGAAACTTATAGAAGAACGAAAGAAAATCTGAAAGGATTCAGATATTAACGTCGCACTAGAGGATTTGTTAAAGTTTTTTACTAGCTCTTAGACTTCGCCTTTATTCTTAAGCATCGCTTTCTTCGTACCTACGGCACATAAATTTCAAGAGCAAAATAACAAAATAATCAAAAAAAGAATATTGTCAGAATTTCCAGCTGAATATCAGGAAATGGCATACATATTTTTTTTATATCTGCTTTTCATTTCTTTAAGAACTAGCCCATCGAGCGGCCAGCCGTCTAAAAGAGTTATGATAAAAATGAAAAGGGTTCATTTAGTGACATTTCATAAAAATTTTAATATTTCTAATTAAACATCTCATGATTGAAATGCATATTTATTTAAATCAGATTAAAAAGTAGAAAAAATATTATGAAAGCTGTGTTTATTGCTTTTCAATCACTTCGTTTGCTACTCAGGAACAGATAGATTAAATTTGAAAGTTAAATGTCTTAAGCTTTACTGAAGGGCTTGTGCGTGGTAATAGGAATACTATTTGAGGCAGTAGCAACACATTGCTTTCAAGCCGCCGAATGGTCGTCTGATACGCTGGAGATAAAATGTTTTATTTGGAATAGTTTGCTACTTCTCGATTTCAAATCGTGAAGTATGTTAAATAAAAATTGGTAAAATTTTTAAAAAAGTATGAAGTAAATCAGAAAGTAATTCGAAATTCACAATTCGGGCTTCTAAATGCTCATGTTCGGGTGGAGGATTATGCGTATTAAACAATTCGATGTCTGTAGATGCCGTCCGTAGTGTCATCTTCCACAGTATGAGAAATCTGCATACATATAACAGATTCTTCATTATTTAATTTTTTTAAGTAATAATTTACATTGCGATTACGATTGGAGGCGACAATTTGAAACGTGATTTGGACAAAAGGTGAGTTTCCTGACTAACAAGCAATTCTGGTGAAAATGATACACATATTTTTCGAAAAGTATTCTATCCATCAGGGAAAGTATCAAAATTTAAAAACGTGTTTACATTAAAAAATTAGGCCTCTATAATGCGATTTTTTTTTGTTTAATAACAAAATAATGCAACATTAAATATATAGTTTTAAGTAATTAAAAAGGCAAATTTGAATTTTAAAAGATTAAGTTAAATATATTTCGAAACAAACACATACCACGAACTTTAGCAGTTTTAAGATATAAGGGAAATGTGAGAAATATTTTGAAGTCATTATCAATTTAAGTCTCTTCTTCAAGCTTTAAAATGTTTTGAATATGGTTTTGGGAAAACGTTAACTATAGCAACCTGGCAAATCTACACATTATTCACACCTTAAGTGGAATACATACTGTAAGTTTCCAAAAGGTTTTATTTTTTCAGTTTTGTAACGCATAGGAACACAAAGATGTTAACGAGTTTAAGTCTTATACATATATCTAAAATAAAAGGGATTTATATGTCTTGTGATTTAAAACGATTTAAGGGGTAATCTTTACCATCTGAGAAAATATCGCAAATGTGTTTATTATTCTGTTACTTTCAAACTATGTAAAAATTCGGAAATGTATGCCTAATTTAAATTTTTAACATTATTAATAAAATATAAATGACGCTGTGTTAATCGTAGGCGATGATTTTATTTTTAATTTACTCCAATCGAAAAACATTATTTGTAAAATTAATTTATAACTAAACGCATTCTTAACGCAGGCTTAAAGATCACAACACTTCCTGAGATAATAATGGCGTGTGCCTGCTTATATTTTCTAAATACAAATTCTGCTTTACATTTGTTGCTACGGGGAAAATTAAAAATAGTTTTGTAAACTATATAACAATTACCTTCTCGCACATTATTTCCCTGTGAAAATAACTCAACTATGCCTTTATGCCAAATCTGTGTAAAATATATGGCTTCAAATGCTAGGAAACTTGCTTAGACCTTTAATAAAAAAATTTAATTAATTTTATCTGTGTTCAATTTTCTAGAAACAGTTTAAATCTTTAATGTGTTATAAATTTCCGAGCTTGAAATTTATAATATATTTGAAGATCGAAAAATCATATAACACATTTATAAAACATTAAACTCTCCCTGATGGTGTTCTAAATACTAATATAGAATATAATATTTTCATTACTATGTTAAGAAATATCCGCGCTGTCATACTGCTGAGTACAACAAAATTACTGGTACGTAATATTCTAGATTATGGTTTCGTATTCTGAGCAGCACATACCTAGTTTTTAATTGTTGAATCAAACTGCACAATTTTTGTCGCGCAATCTTCCCTATCAGAGTCTAATACGACGGACAACATAGACGGTTAATCAGAACAAGTGGAAAAAACTTTAGGAGGTGACAGACGGCAGCTACGAGAATAGATATGAGATAGAATACGAGCAATATTTGTCATAGAATGTATGGTTGGAACGCGAGTGGTGAAACGTTAAAGGGTAATTTTGTACTATCACATTCAAAGAATTAACACAAGAATGAGAGCAGATACTTCCGAAAATATTTTTTTAACAGAATATGCTCAAAGAAATTGCTCAAAATACCTTTTGCCAGCTGTAATGCAGGCTTCACACTTACGGAATAGGAATTGACCCACATTTGCGAAGACACCAGGCATTTCCCGAATATCGCCGGCAACAACTGGGATCCTGGCGACAAGATCCATATTGGTTTCAGTGAAGAACTCATAGATTAAGCTTTTCATATGGGCTGTCCAAACACGAGAAATCCGGTGATCTTGGTGGCCAAGCTATGGGACCATCTCGACTAATCTATCAACCTAGAAATTTCGTGGTTCGTATAACCAGCAATCCTCTTGGCAATCCACGATAGAAAATGTCGTTGGGTGCGAGTATGGACCCTTTTTATACCATTTATTTACAGTGCCACCTAGCGGCTCGCCATTTGCGCTCCGACCATACATTCTATGATGAATATTGCTCGTACAGCTGCCTTCTATCACCCCCTAAAGTTTTTCCCACTTGCTCAGATTCACCCTGTAGATCTAGTTACAAATCGGAAGCAACTTTGCTATGAAATGGAAGGATATCTCAATATTTGAGCTGGATTCATGCTTTATATCTATAATAAAACTATACATAACATGCAATATACATATTACCATGAAAGACCGAAATCTGGAGATCACTGTCAGCATTTACATAGTCGCTGGGTATATGTCTGAAATATTTGGTAAATATCCTTATATCTCACTTATACAGGCAAATGTAGATATTCACAATGCGCTGATGGAAAATATTGATTAAAAATACTTTTGTTACGTTTTTAGATAACACTTTACTATTAAAACATATTATGATATATGTTAAAATAGGATAAATTTAAGTGAGTAAAAGGAATGTAAACTGTTGAACTTAGAACGAACAGTGCATTATAATGAGACAAGAAAATAACACCAATAATAAACTTGCTTGATTACGTGTTTCGCGTTATGTAATCTTATTTATTGCAACAATTTAAACTGTTGTAAGACTCTGAACTGCACGAGAGTCCCTAGCCTTTATAACTGTATTTACTTCTATTTGATATATGTTGACATTTACCGGAGAATGTCGACATTCTTTAGTTTCGTTCTTACACGATAACATATATACACAACAAGAAATTACAGTGTATACACGCACATAACATATAACATAAACGTGAATGTAAACATACAATATAAAAACGCACATATAAAGAAATTTAAAATTATAAATATAAAGTAGAATACATTGCTGCTTTGTCATGATTACGTTATTATTATATATTATAAAAGATGTTATTTCCTTATTAAAGAACACTAGTTTTTCTCAAGGTGCCATCTGTCTGCTTGTGGGGTACTTCTTATTTAATCACAGTTCGATCCTTTAAAACCCCTAACACTAATTAGCGATTAATCGCTTAAGTATGTGAACAGAAACGTAAGACTTTATTTCTAAAAATAAATATGATACAATCAGTTCCCAACTCCCAACGTACAGCAAAGCCTCCACTTGGGCTTGAACGTAAATTAATATGAAATTAAACTTAGCGAAGCTTAATTAAAGCTAACTGAAAAATATAGCCGAAGCTATCAAGATTCTAAGTAGTTGGCATCTCAATCTTAATTAAGTTGGCGAAGCCAAACAAGGGCCTAAAGTACGGCCGAGCGTAGCAATAGCTTAGAGAGACGTAGCCAAAAAGCAAACGCGCGCGCTACTCAGGCTCTCTAACGAAGTCGGTGAAACATCGACTTAAATATTGATCGTACTCATTTGCATTAACCGCCTTTCAAAAAATACATTTTGTTAGGAAATTATAAGCTGAAGCTAGAAAAGACAGGAAAGATGCATAAATTTAAAATAGCTGTTATTAAAATTAGAATAAACCTTACATGCTAAATAGTAACACGCCTCCAACAATATTTTCCGGGGGTAATTAATTCTGGCTAGCAAATTCAGATAGCACGTGTAAACAAAAAATATTGCGCAGCAAGACCACCTATGCACCATAAATCTACACAAGGAAATCAAATGTTAGATTTAATGTTTGGTTACTTAAGTAACCATGCAGTGACCACTGGGCATTTCTAATTCTGTCAAAAGTTAAGTGGTCTGCCATGATTGTGCCGAAATAACAGAGGATCCTGTTTTGGTCGAAGTTTTCAAATTTGATAACCTGAAGATCTAAGAATTCTTCAAACATATAAAAGACAGCGCAGCTGTAATTGTTTCAATAAAAAGTAAAAGAAATAATCTAAGTTCTTCGAGCTCATAAATTCCAAAGCTTTATTTTAACTCGTAAAAAGTCACCTTAAAACTAATTTTTACTTTTTTTATGTTTTTTACTTCCTTGTAGGATCGCCAAAAATTTTCGGTATCATATTTCAAAGTAAATATCCATTTTGACCGTTGCCAAATCCATTTGGGAAATTTTTATGCGTGACGTCTGTACCTTTGGGCAGAATAAAGGTTCATGTTTTCAAAACGGACTGTAAACGTACTGTAAAATAAATCTAAAATGAATTCAAAAGGGATTTTTTTTCTGACGTCTGTCCGTAAGTACGCACGTAGGTATCTCACATAACTCAAAATCGATTAGCCGCAGAACGCTAAAATTTTGTATATGGGATTGCGATAACATCTAGTTACGCATTCTTCCTCCTCTTTTGAAATCGTCAATGCCATATATATATATATATATATATATATATATACATACAAAATTAAGCACGGAGAGGAAAATGCTAATTTATGGAAGCCAATCAGAATTGAAGGGGATGCAATTCGCTGCAGAGTTAGATGGAAGTATGCAAATGTGTTAGGTAACAGCCAATCGCGCTTTCATGTCAAGAAATATGCAAAAATGGCAGTCTTATAAGAAGCCAGCTTTATGAAGGGTTACAGAAGTTGATTGTAAGCGCTGATAGAAGGCGTTAAAACTTTCGTACAATTTGATTTCAAGAAATATGTGTGTCTATGATTTCCAGAAGACGAATGGACGATTCTGAGCGCTGGCGTGCTGTGGGGCGCATTGAAGCAGGACAGTTGATCACAGATGTTGCTCTTTTCTTCGGCGTTCATCACTCTGTAATTTGACGTTTATGGAAATAATTCCAAACCACACAGACAGTTGTTCGAAGGCCCGTAGCCGGTCGCCCAAGGGTTACTACCCCCGCAGAAGATCGATATATTGCTACTGTAGCCAAGCGGAATCGCAGAGCGACTTACGCACGTGTGACATCTATGGTTACAGCGTCCATTGGTAAGGCGATATCTGCAGCTACTGTACGCCGAATATTACATATGAGGGGACTGTACGCCCGGGTACCTCGAGTGTGTTTTCCTCTATCCGTCCAATCAAGAGGGGAACGATTACAGTGGTGCCGGAACCATGTCAATTGGAATGTGTCTTACTGGGGTAATGTCATGTTACTGATCAGTCAAGATTTGCTCTGGAGCCAGATGACAAGCGTATAAGGATATGGCGTGAACAGCGAACACGCAATCAGTCCCAAAACATCACCGAACATCACGCATTCCGAGGCGGAAGCATTATGGTGTGGGCAGGGATTTCATTAGGATATCGCACCGACCTGCACATCTTTAAACGGAGTTCTTTGACGGTGTCCGGTATGGAGATGAAGTCCTAGAACCCATTGTGAAATTGTACGCTGCAGCAGTTGGCCTTACATGCAGCAGTTGACCTTTGTTTTAATGGACGATAACGCACGTCCCCATAGAGCTGACATCGTCGATGACTACCCGGAAAGTGAAGGGATTGCGCGTATGGCGTGGCCAGCATATTCGCCCGACCTTAATCTCATTGAAAATCTTTGGAATGCTCTCGGCCGTGCTGTATCTTCACGTTTCCCACCTCTAGCCACTCTTATTGAGCTGGAAACTGCTCTACAAGAAGAATGGCGATTGGTTAATTCTGCGGTGGATGACCACCTAATTGAAAGCATGGACACAAGGTTTAAACTTTGTATACAGATGAGAGGGGGATCACATACCCTACTAATGTCCTTTTTTTCACTTTATTTTCACTTTATACATAATTCTGTTTAAGTCTCCAGTATGTCATTATCTGATAACTTACAAAAATTTAATATTGCTTTCATTTCTGTATATAGCTATCGATTTTGTTTTATGCATAAATATATATGCTACTTTCCTGTCGAATTTTGTGTCAATCAAAGCAGTATTTGTTGATTTTTTTGCATTTTACATCTTCGTGCTTAACCTTTTGAAGTGTGTGTGTGTGTAATATATATATATACTATAATTAACAAGCAAGAATGCAGAAGCCACAGCACACCCGAAACTTACTAAATCCTATTCGTAAAAGCACGGCAGTGCCAAAGGTTACATATCAAACAGAATCAAAACACCATTATTAACGATAAAACATGACTAAAAAGAAAAATAATATATATATCGTAAAATATAGTAAAGTTGTGGAAAATCAATTCATGATTCAAATTTAATTTTTATTAATGATATATAGAATTTTAATCAGAGCAATTGAATGACTATGCCATTGAAGACAATATCGAAAGTAATAAATCGTTAGCGAATATCGATAGAGAGCGGATAGTATTGCAGATATCATGGGTTTCAAGTATTAATTTTCTCTAATATAATCGTTGAAAAATCAATCAAAAGATTCGATGATGAACGATAAAGCCAATACTACCATTTCTGCGATTAAGAAATGGTTCAGATTTGAAATTTTAACAGAATCTGAAGGGAGGAAACCCAACAGTACAAAGTATTCCTAATGCAGAAGCTGCGAAGAAAGTCATAATAATATGATTGATGACCAAAAGGAAAATATTTTGTGATTTCAAGACATACAGAACTCGAAGAATACTTAACTGATTAAAACGAAATGCACAAATTCACAAGGTACCCTAAATGTTCCCTTTTCTAACATTGTAGAAACTATTAACATTAATGAATAAAAAAGTATTAAAATTCAATTATATCCTCCATGGTATCTGAACACAGATCTTCCAGTCGCGATATGGACGCATCAGCCACATCTACCGCGAAAGCCTTCACTAGAGAAGTGCGATAATTTCTTATTTGTTCCGCCACTTAAAAGCCGAGAGGAACAAGCATGAGATTCAGTCGTCGAAATACAGGAGGTGAAGACTTACCTCAGATTATATTCTTAGTAACTGTAAAACCACTGTAAAAACATTAGAATTTTCGGAAAATTAATCATGAAAATCAACTCATTGGGATAAAAATCGCAGAAAATTTAGTTCTTAACTAGCCAGATATGATGACCAGTTAACTACGAACTCATTAGAAAAATGCGGAGTTCCTTAGAACAAAAATAGAAATTCTCATTATTTGCTGTCTCTAAATGGAAATGCAGATAGTGAATTAATGGGTGGTACTGAATTCTATTGAACCGTTCCGTGTTTAATGCTTATGCGTGACTTATAGAAGCTGGTGACATATAATGAAATGCGCAAAAATGCACTGGAACTCGGAATGCGTGAGTGATCCGTGCTGCCTAGAACTAACAGCCTTTCTGATGCACACGACCGACAAGGCAACTAAAAGTCCGATGTCGACTTTATGCTGGCTTGCATGGATTCTATGCAGGAACCTAAAAGCAATAATTTAATCAAATTCTTTTCTGTTCGATTATGTGCTGTTGCTAATTATAATCCCCGGCAATATTGTGAGATGTCCACTTAATGTCATTTCTTTTCCTACATCATACGGATCATATGCCAGTATCATGCCTACACGCCGCCCAGACGCAATACTGCATAGTAAGGCTTAGTGCTTGGGTTCAAATCTCGGAAGAGGTATGGATGTTTGAAAGTGGCAAGGAGGCATTCAAAAAACACTGCGAGCCGAAATCCTGTTGAGAGGTAGATGGTAGAAAAAAGGGATGAGAGATTCTCGGACGGTCTCGTGGAGTGTTCTCATTCGGATTTTAATGATTTGGCACGGGGATGAATCTTAGCAATTAGTAAGACTTGGCGATACCTACTGTACCTATATAGAGGTGCAGGTGCTTGCCTTGCTTTAGCCTCTACCTGTCGTGTTTATTCAGGAAAGTGTCACTTTAATCCATTTACTCATTAATTACACCACTACTAAAACTTCTATTTAGTATAGATAAGTATATTGTTATTGCAGCACTATTTAGTATACTGTAGATTTTATAACATTGTAGCTATATGTAGTATTGATCATCTGGCAGTATCAATCTTATGCCAGTGTTCGTCCTTCGAAGCGTCAACATTATGTTGGGCTTATTTATGTGATTCTGAAATTAGTTGAAATTTAACAGAATCGGCATGTATTTTAAGATATTTATCAAAATACCTATATTTGTAATATAAATAGTTAATAAAATCTTTATGATTATTAGGGAAAATTAGCAGAAGTCTTTGTTTACCCCAAATTCTAAAGAATAAAAACAAAAACTACAGAACTACCTTCTCCGAGAGCTTAATGTCCTAACTCATGTATTTGTCTCTATTAATAAATCATATAATTTTACTTAATTTTTTTTTACTTGCAAGTGAATATTTATGACCTGCAATAGTACGCTGTTTTTTAACTTACATCATATACGACAAATGTCAGTTACGATACATACTTTCAAAACAAGAAAAATTTAAACGGGCATACTGATTTTAAAAACGAACATTCGGCAGGGTTTTTGCTCACTTGAAAAGACGTTTCGTTGCATTAATCGAAACTTCAATGTTATCTTTTGAGAGCCAATTAATTTTATTCTAAGATATGTTAAAGACATTAACTCATTACCATTAAGAAAGTACTTCTAAAATGAAAACTTGTTTTGCTGAGGGGAAAAAATATTGCATTCTTCGATCTAGAACAGCTGTCATTAAATGTTTAAAAGCTCTGTTCTTTATTTCCCTTCTTCATCAATTATGTTTGTGCGTTTTGGGCATTTTTCGGTTCCAGGTTCTCATTATAGAATAATATTTTGAAATCAGCAAGCATTTCTAATATGAATGCTTTTTTTAAACGCCTTACTAGAAGATTTTTTATTGCGCTTAATTTAAACTATGTCAAACATTTAATTATATATGACATTTAAAATTGAACAAAACAATATCTGAGACTCGCGTTAGGCTTACAAAATGCTGTCAGGTAATCTCAGTAACAGTTTGTGAAATAGAAGCATGCATATGCAAACTTAGAAATAACTGAAATAAATTAAAAGTAAAGAACAAACTTTAGAAATATATGTATTACACTAATATTATTTTGATAGAAAAATTGGGAATATTTTATGCTGTGTTTGAAGTTAATACCAATTTGTACTTAAATTTTGTCTAATTATTAATTTAGAGTACCTGTCTTTAGTCCGCAATATTTGAAAGTAAGACCAAATTAAACTCATCGTAAAAAGATTTGTAGTTTATCATTATACTATACCTAAGGATTTATTTATTTTTATGTAACCAGTTATTTTATGTTCAATATCTTCATTGTTATTCTCCCTTTCCGTTTTCCTGCCAGAATGCTAATTCTTATTTCGTGCGTATTTAAAAGAGGTTGAAAAACATTGTATTCAAAGGTAAGTTTTAGATTATTACATCAGAGCGTGTTCCGCCTGCTGAAGACCACGTTTTTAGTTGAAATTCCAAGAAATGTACGGCATTGTTTTATTTTTGGCTATAGTGCTTATCACGCCGGTATAGGTTTCAGCCAACTCAAGCGTTATTCATTTCTATGTAGCCTTTGGTTAACTTAAGATCTAACTTAGCCTTAATTTGAATTCATTACTTTTGAATTGCGCCATAAATGCTGTCTGGTTTTGTAAGCACAAAAAATGCCTATTATTAAATTATTGAGTTCACAATAAAAAGAGCTTTTACACTCTTCTTACGTTTTTCTGTTTTCTTATTGGACATAGAGATAAGTCGCTTATGTCCAGCTAGAGTTTCGTCTTAGTGTATGCTTCCTTAGAAGATGGGGCTGTACATATTCTTGTATTAAACCAGAGGTTCCCAGACTTTTTTCTCATTGACCACTTTCAAAATCTAGCTGGTTCCGGTGGACCCATTTCTACCATATTCCCAAAACTCGACAAAAAATGTGAAGGTTAAATCTAACCGTAGAAATTTGCGTTGCGGCTGAGTTCAAAATCCGAATTAATAGTTTTCGAAAAAAAAGCAAGAATTCATTGGTTAATTGATTGTGCTATGAGTGGATGTCAAAAAAGTAAAGTTGGCCAACCAAAAAAGTGATTCCATCCAACTTTACTTTTTTGACATCTACTCACACCACAAGGAACCAATCAATTCTCACTTATTTCATTTAGAAAACTCCCTATTCGGAGTGGTAAAAATAAAAAGAAAATTAGTATTTTTTTTTGCGTTGCATTTATTCAAATATATAATTGTTATTCTATTAATTATTATTTTTATCATATTACATTGTAACATGGTAACAGTTGTAATATAATTAAAATTAAACATTAATAATGTAACGAAACTTCTACAATGACAATCACAAAATAGTCATAATTTTAATGCGAGGGATGTAGTTGATGGATTGACAGAAAATCACCAATATTTGTCTTTAGTTTTGTTAGGACTAACCGGAAATCTCCAAATCTCCCTGCTCCGTGATATTCAGTCTAACCCCCCTTTTTTTAAAAAAGTTTGTAACGGCACTAAAACGTTTTTCGACAAGGTATGAAGAAGGAAACGCTATCAAAAGCTGTTTCGCAATTCCTCATAGTCCAGGATATTTTTCCGGTACTTCTGCCTGCAACCAAAATGTTTCATACCCTCTTTTAAATTTCACCTTCAGCTCCTCATTAGTGCTAAGATCGAATAGATTTTCTTGAAATATCACATTCTCCATTTCGATTTCATCAAATGGATTTATGATCCATGGTGATATTTCCATCGTCAGAATATTTATAAATCTGATTTTGAAGACATCATACAGGGCAATTAAATGTTGAACGTGTGTATGAATATCCTCATCAAGGCATTCTACCTGATACAAGTTTGGAAACTGGGAAAATTCGCGCGGACTAATATTTTGCTTCATAAATTTCAATTAAAAGCTGAAATTACGCCCTTTGTTTTTATTAAATTTAGGCTGTCTCCTTGTAGTTCTAAGTTCATGTCATTAAATTGTTTGAACAAATCGGTCAAATATGCGATGTCTGCTTTCAAATTGATCGGTTTTTTTTAGATCTGGATCTTTACTTTCCAGAAATTTTAAAACTGATTCAAAAAGTGAGTAAAATCTTGTTAAACATGCACCTTTCGACAACCAGCGTACTTCAGTATGTAAGAGCAATCGTTGGAAGTCTTCATTATTTTCACGGCACAAGTGTGCAAATAAATGCGTATCCAACGCATTGCTTCTTAGTTTGTTAACTGCATTAATCACAAATTGGATCGATTGGTGCAATCTATCACTCAAAGTTTTCGCTACTAGGTGATGTCGGTGGATGACACAGTGAATTGCAGTTACCTCTGGTATAATTCCTTTAAGATGGCTTATAAACCCACGATATCGCCCGACCATGCAAAGAGTTCTATCTGTTGCCACCGAAATAAAGTTTGTGAATGGAATCGATTTTTCCTTAAAAAAATCACTCCGCACATTAAATATTGATTCACCCTTTAGTGTCTGTCTCCAAAGTTTTTGCGAATAGTTTCTTCGTCCATAACAAATCGAACATAGGCCAATAATAATGCTTCACTACCAGGTAAAGTTGTTTCGTCCAGTTGAATAGAAAAATGAGTTATTTGCAGGTAATTAAGTACACAAGAAACTTCGAATATCAAAGCTCATTTCATCAATACGTCTTTGTATGGTGTTGTTACTCAAAGGAATTCTTTTGAGTATGTCAAATGGAGATATGCGCAGAACAATTTTTAAAACCTCTTCAACACCGGGTAAAATTAACTGTTCTCCAATGGTGTGCCGTTTTCCAGATTTCGTTTTAGTAATGAGATATTGTAAGATGCACGCAAGCCTTCATCGTTACTTTCAGATGTTAAAGCGAAAGTACTATGTACGGCGGGTCTCTTTTCATATGTTTCCTTCAATACTTGAAAATATTTCAAATCTTTACTTATTTTATCAGGATGACCCCTTCTTAGATGATCTTCGAGCTTCGATGGTTTCATGTAGTCATTGCTTAAAACTTTGTTGCATAAAAGGCATATAGGCAATCGCTTGTCTGCCTTTGATGGAAGAAAACCAAATTTTAAATAATCAACACTATACTGTCGACATTTCTTCTTAGATTCAACCGTGTTTCGTATTAGTTACCACCTACCCGCAAATAAAAAAAACTTTGTTTTAGTAATCATAAGGAGGTCTTACTCAACAAGATATGGCTATTTTAACAGAATCGGATTACCTAAATAGCTATTCCAATGAAATAAACAAAGTACCGACGACAAAACTGATTCTAATTATTAAAAGCAATAAATCGCTTCATAAAACTATATTATGGATCGTAATCTATAATAGAGTTTTATGAGTACGGCTGAACCGATTTCAATGTAAAGTAAAACATTTTTTCATAAGTATATTTTGATATATTTCTGTAAATTGGATAGAAAATACTTTTAAGTAATATTTTGATACCAAAACTCCGCGAGTTTAATTATTTTATATTACTTTGACACACGTTATGGGTACGTAAAGACGCGTACAGTTTATGAAAATATATATAATTAAATATTTAGCATTAGGAACCTGAAATATTTACAATCATGCAGCTGAATCGTAATCTACCTTTCCTTTAGTAAGCCACCACACAGTCGGGTAAAGAAAAATTACTAATAAAGTAGGGACAAAATGTTTAACCTTTCTTGGCTTTATGTTCTTTTATTGAAGTATCTAATAATGATTCTGTTCCGTATATAATTTTTAATAGGTACCTACCACACGCAAACATTACAAATGTACTTATTACAACATAAAGTAAAAGTACACTGGTGAAATAAATTAAGAAAATTGCATATTTTATCGAATTGCATGAAAAGAACTGAACTGAAGGGAAAACCACTGCTTCTAGATAAAATGTAAATCTTGTAAGGAAAATACGTAAGCGCAAACTCGTGTGTAGGCGAAGTCAACAGAAAAATAGGCTTTATAAGCGCGGGGAAGTTAAGATCAATTGCGTTCCCTATCAATCCTCGGCGAATTTCTTGGTGTTATCTTGCAGCAATCGGTTAAATTCATATCGGAACAGTAAAATGATTAACCACCAACGTTTAGATGATGGAATGGGGTGGTGAATTGTGAGGAGACTAAAGACAGGCCAATCGCAAGTCCATATATGCAGAGGGTTTAATTTAACACCCAGCGTCGTGCGTAACCTATGGAAACAGTTCCAGGATACTGGATCCATCGAAAGAAAGCCTGAGCAAGGTCGTGCAAGAGCCACGACGGTCAAAGATCGCTATTTGTCCATTTTAGCGAGGCTTCATAGAGAGGCTACAGCTTCTCAGCTCTCTCGAGACCTGTATGCGGCTAGAGGAACCCGTGTAACAAGGATGACTGTTTGCATAAGACTGAATGAAAGGAGGTTGTTTGCCAGAAGACCGACTGTTTGCGTCCCGCTCTCGTCTACGGACATTAGAGTCCGATTAGCACGGTGCAGGCAGCATACTGGAGTACAGAGCAATGGCCAATCCATCCGACCAGGTCTCCTGACCTTAACCCTATAGAGCATGTCTGGGACTCTCTGGAGAGGGAAACTGCAACTCGCAACCCCTCTCCGAGAACCATCCAGCAACTGAAAACAGCGTTGCTGAATGGGTGGGACGGTTGCCACATGCACTGATAAACTGCCTTATGTCCTATATGACATCATGCTGCGAGGCCTGTATGGCTGTAAGAGAGGACCATACCCCAATTAACCCATTTCTATTGTGTCTTCTGCAACCGCTGTTTCTAACCTTCAGACTCCCATGAATGTTACACACAAACATGTGCGTCTATTATAACTGTTAAATGTTTATTTTGTTTGTATTACATCAACCTATGTTCATACCAAATTTTATTAAAGTCTGCCCAGTAGTTCTGGAAATCGTAGATCAAACATGAAAATTCTCTTAATTCGTTTTACCAGTATACGTATAAGAAACAGGCAGGTAAATGTTTACTTTTTCCGACACTAGCAAACACTAACATCGATTCACTTTACTTTTCGAAATTTCGGAAGCAAATGAGTAACGTTTATCCTTGGCATTAGTATTTATATTGGTGAGGAATCAAACAAGTTCATGCAAGATTGCAAGCACACGCACCACAAATCGTATTTTGTCCCTTTGCACGTCTGAAAAAGCGCTGCGGAGGGCGGCGGCGGCAGCGCTTTGCAAGTCTCGACACGTTGTACTGATTATGGAATATGCAAGTTTTTACAAGTAACAGTCTCTGTGCTGCTTAAAATATTATCTGCCAACATTGATAGGTGAAGTCAAGCCAACATTTTAGTTCTTCACTATCGAAAGCAAATAAATTTTCATGGACCCTCGCTTACGAATTGTGAATACCCATTCTTTTGTCACGCCAACGTAGACCCTCGTCGAGTGTCCCGTGGACCTCTGGGGGTCCACCTGGACCACTTTGGGAATTAAGGTATTAAACATTCATTTGTCATTTTGAAAAATGCTTACGAATGGATGCAACATAAAAAGAACCATGGTCTTGTTCTATAGTCATTCTCCAGTACTAAGTCAGCTTCTGTCAATCAGTTTATAATTTTCGACATCACGTGAGATGATTGTCAATGGGCAGCTTAACTCATTGCCTATCAGCCGTATATAAAGAATAGTTATTACATGTCTGTGCTAATTGTGGTCAGACGACTCCAGAAAAGTGTTCGTAGTATTCATTACCCTGTATCCCGTTACCTCTTGTCTATGAGCAGCATGCGAAATGGTACAAAACCATAAAGACTGGGCAAAAATCTATTAAAGTAATGCACAGTTTATCGATGAGAATACATTTAACTTCATCACTTTTTTCAAGCCAATAAGCTCGCATTTACCCCTAAAAGATTGTTGAAATAGATCAGTATGAAGTGTTTTGAAACAGTTGAAGTATTTTGCTCCTGAAAAGGTTACAAATTATACAGCTGAGTATAATGGAAGCAGGTACTATAATCACTGAACGGTACAGTGTTATGGAAACTTCATTCTACTTAAAGTTGGTTTGAGAAGTCATTAGGCCCAATTTTATCTTATTCAGCTAGTAGATAAATTGTGGAAGTTGGTGATATTGCTGAAATGGCTTGAGTTATTGTTTTCCCGGTACCAATACTACAGAACACATATCTGAAGTTTTGGAGAAAAGCCGTATCCACCGGTGGTTGTTCAATAGCAATTAAAAAAAGGTCTTGACAGATAAATGACAAATCATAGCAAGAACTTATCAATAATCTCTTTGGAAACGTGCACATGCTATTTAAAACATGAATTGCAATTCGAGGTGATCGTCTTCTCTGTTGAAAGTCATCTTTTACCTTAATTTATTGTCTGATAGTGACTAATTAATATCAATGGAACCTGTACAAAGTATATGTTTCTGAAATAAATGTCTTTCTGATTTCTGTATATGCTTCATTGTTACAGCTATCAATTTAGGAAACGCGATATGACACATTAATGATTTTCCCGTACTTAGACCAACTCAATTTAATATGCAGCAGGAAACCAGATTGCTCTTCTGTTTCGCACGCTAGTATGTAGCTTTACTACTGACTCCTGAACGATACTAGCATGGCAAAATGAAAAGTTGGGAGGAATTTATACTAATTGAGAAATTATCAAGATTTAGATCTTTACTGTAACTTCTTTCTTCTGTACAGCTTACCAGAATGAAATTAGTTATTAAGAGAATTTAAGTAGAGAGTTTTGCATATTTTAGGGCTAGAGCTTTTCAAAGCCTCGCTTATAGTTTACGACCGACTTCTAGCTTCCTCAAAGATTATTCCGGGTTTAGCCATTTGCTCGCAGACGTTAAAAAAGCGTCATTTAGAACTTTTCATCCATTTTAAGAAGATCAAATTTGTGTATTCGCCGACTACGTTACTTGAAATAGCACTACAGCATTTTAAACACCTGCAAGCGGGAGCACAAATGTATCACAAATGATTTCTTTTGTTGAATTGAAAGATTTAATATGAAGGTATATCTTAGCAGCGTACTCTAGATATACATTTGCAAGGTTTTGTCATCTTAGTTTAGATTGGAGCTATAACTCGTGCGGCTCAAGCTTCTACACAAACAAAACTCTACAAACCTGAATCTTTCGAAACTTGCGGCTTAACCCAGATATCAGCAAATGAAAAGTTATTTCTTTATATTAGAAATGAAACAAAAGAGTCATTTCATTGCTGCTGCTTGTATTGCGAGATCTTGCTTTTCCAGATAGTAAACAAAGTACTATCAACTCTTCCCGCAACTATGTCGTTCATTAGGTATAAATACTAACGATATTTTATCCAGAAATTTGTACTCTTTCGCGTGGAGTCATATGAATATAATTAAATAATCTTTTGAAAATTTCAAAATGAAGAAGAAATGAAATCTATAATTTGACAAAACTCCAAAACTCTTCCCCCAACTTGAATCCTCAACTGATCCTCCAATGGAAGCATAAACATATGCACAGGATCGAAAATGTGTTCAAAACTCATGTTGAAAATGGAATAGCCACGATCATTGGAATGCGATGTATTTTGAAGACATAGGTATTTCGTCCCCTTATGGTTTTGTTTCCTTATGCCAGAGTCTTGTAATGAAATAGTTTTAAAATGTATTTAGCTATAAAAGAGACCATTCAGGAATAAGCAACAAACGCTGTGGAAGTGATGCCAAATAATAAATCTTTTTAGAGATAATTTTGCGAAGTGGTAATTCAAGAAAAAATATTCGTATTCAGATTTTGAGAATAAAAATTAATTACTGACTGAAATTAGTTATATGCTTCACTTTGGAAATAATAAGAATTATTAGATTATTTTCCTGCAGTGGATATCTCAATGTTCTGATTAATGCATGTATGTAACGTCTTTTCTTTCTGTTTCACAGAATGTAGGTTCAATTATGAGTAGTTATGAACAATGTTTGGAAAGAATAAAAAACCTATCCTGCAATACTCGGCGAAAAGAGGGGCAAGGTAGAAGTTTCCATTTCAGACTTGTACATCTCCCTCAATCTGATATTATAACATATTCTGTTTATCAGTAGTCTTGCGAAACACAGTTTAACATTTTGTAACCAAATCTGGACAACTGTTCTGAAAAGAAGGTCTCTTCTTTTTAATGATATAGATTAGCAATGGATCACTTGGTTCAGCCACTGGAACTCTATTAGATAATTCCCTTAGTATCCATTCCCTATAAAACATCAACTTTATCAGATGTAAGAATGATTTAGGTGTACCTTTGGGTAGATGCATTTCCTTCTCAATACCTTTTGCAGATATTTTTACCACGAATAAGAGAATGAAAGGAAAAACAGAAAAAAGCTTACAGAAAGCTTCCCATTGTTCTTGATGAAGTGAACTGAGGCATTGCAATATTTCAACGGGATTTACTCCTGAAAACTAAGTAAGTGTTATCTCCTATTGGCGGGGATTCCACCTGAAATAAATACTTAAGTGGCATGATTAGCATTAACGCCATCTTCATACCGATCATGCTATAGGGATTAACGATCCCATTACAACAGACTAACTTCGTTTTAATCTAATGCTACTGACTAGTTCTATACAAATAGGTGTGATTTATCTGTGCACTGAACAGTTTGGTGTGATCTAGTTGTCCAACCGGTACAGTGTTCCGATATGTCCATATGCCGTATGCTCGATCCTCCCGAGTTCGAACGCCGAAGAAAACATAGATGCTGTAAGAGTACAGGTTCTGTGCGGAAAGGCAACGGTCAAAATACACGGTGAACCGAAAGTCCTCTTGAGAGATTGATTTTAGGGAAGGAGGGGTAGGAGACCCTCGGACCGCCCGCAGGGGCATTTTCCTCAAAAAGGGGCCCGAAATCAGCAGTTATTGTAGCGGGACTAACCTGTACGACAAATGGTCAAATTTTAGTGTCCCACCCACTTCTATTTTTTCTTGTGATTCCTATCTCTAGATTCGAAATTTCCAGTTTATTACGAAAATATATTTTTCAAGATATTATTTTTACCAAGAGTAACTATTTAAGTTGTCTCGATGTGTCTGAGTTAATAACCATTTTGAAACAGTGTAACATAATTTGCCTCACATACAGACCACTTAACCTTTTTTCACCCACCTCCAACTATGTGCAATGTTTTTGGCTCAGAAGTTCGATGATGAGTTTTCAGTGAATATGCACAAATTAGGATCCCCACAACACTATATTACTATTTTTAGAACGGTGCCCGCCTATCTGCATATGTGTGTGAGACGATTCTTTCGTCTACGACAACTTTTAAATGCAGCTTCCAAAACTTTACGCTTTATTTAAGTTTTTTGCATTCATATAAAGAGTAAATTAGATTTTGGGTAAAACTGGACAACCAGAAGTGGTACTTTACGTGAAATCCATAACAATTTTAATGGACAACAGGAAGTGGTTTGGGATAAAATTGGACGAACTGAAGTGGTACTTTAAAGCCCATAACATTCTTTAATGGATCACCAGATCTAGATTTTTACTTGAAGCCTATATCAGTTTTTAATGAAATACTGGATTAAAAGATTGTAGGGATTTACATTTATTTTAAATAACCAGTTAAATTTAATTTTAAGTTACTTTTCTATAAGACTGCATTCCCCTAATTGTCAGTGACAGAATATTTAAATTTTGGTAGCGCGCGTAAGGAATGCAAATTGTACGAGTGGGAGAAAAAATGTTTAATCGATGTTCTT
>KK122545.1:31629-90644 GCA_000611955.2 Stegodyphus mimosarum
TAGGGAAAGTTAAAGAGTTTGAGAAATCTGTGTGCGTGGTTGTAACGCAAGCTTCCGCTTAGCATTTATTGCTGGTTAGACGTGGCTTAATAGCTATTGTCTCGCTGCCACTAGACTCATCTACGCGCTGTAGGATAAAGGATTGTTTGAGCCCTGTAGTTTAATTCTATTACTTGTGAATATCCCCAATTTTGAGTTTTGATTCGACTGTTTCAGTTACCGCCCAAGCAGAGGCGTAGTATGTTAGCGTCAAGCTGACGCATTGTAAATAATTTAAAGAGTTTAATGAAGGGTAGTTTTAACCCTTCTTCGGTGCAGTCACTATTTCTTTGGACAGTAGAACGTTACAAGATAATCCAAAATTTTCCAGTTTTATTATTTATACCTTATATCAAGGGAAAAAACATACTAAATTTTGGTTTTAACTGATAAAGCGGACGTCATATTTTATTTGAAGCTCTGAACAGATTTTTCTGAAAAACTACATTATGAGATATAGATTTGAGAAGATTATGAGATAATCTTCTCGAATTTTCTATTTAAAATAGATAATGTTAATTACAACAGCATGTTACATTTATAAGCATTGAATGCATTTTTAGAATTATGCTGAATGCAACGAGAATAAACTTATTATGAAGACTGGGCTCTCGTTATGAAACAATTAAATGTATTAATTTTAATCCTCAATTTTGTATACGTTTCACCCTTCGGTCGAATCACTTTTCAAATAAGATAATTTTGCCTCCGAATGTTCTCGCTAGTCCTTATTATTACGGCAAATATAAATAATATAGCGAACAAAAAAAGTATGGAAATAATTAAACACTATAATTCCAAAAATATGATTTTAAAGATTTTGTGATTTTTTATTGGGTTATATGCAATTAAGTGCGAAGGAAGTGTTGCTAAAAATACAGCTAAATTGATAAATAGAAAAATTGGTTATCTTATTAAGAAAACTGAACAGTGATGTAATAAACTGAGAACAGACAGAAACAAAATATGCAGTAACACTAAACATTTTACAGCGAATTCTAAAGACATGCTGATTTTAAAAATTTTGTGATTGTTAATTCGTTGAGTTTTGAATCCGAAGCACTATGTGACCAGAAGTTATACTAAGATCGTTGCGAAAGCTTCAAGTCAAGCGTGAGAATAGATGTGTACATGAACACGTGCAGCTATCATTGGTCATTGTATAGGATAATGGCAGACTAATAAAAAACGGTAACATTTATTATTAACATTAAGAGTAAAAAAGTTTATCTTCAAATTAGGTTTTATTTACAAACGGAAGAGATAGTTTACATAATGCGTTTTGCTATTCCGCCAATTTCATGTCTCAACATGGAATGCCGGACGCATCACAGTTTTTAAAACATACTATTGAAAACTCCTCTGGGAAATCACTGAAATATGCAAATCTTCTAGGGTACATCGTATCAGATGCATATAAGAATATGATTGAACCTTGCTTTGTTTTTCCATAGAATGTACCTCGAATGTGATATACACTTTTAATTCCCTAACATGATGTCAAAAACATTAAATCCAAAATGAAAAGTGTCTTCTTTGAACACAAAAATATAATCCGAAATTTAAAATGTCTTCTTTAAACACAAGATATATATTTGAAAAATACAATACTGGATTCAAAAATAGATATCTTATGTTTTTGAATGGAGGAATCGTTTCTCAGGATGATTTAATTTTCACGGTTCATCGCGTAGATGTTAGGTATAAACAATATGTATAAAATAAAATTTTGAACTCAAAATTTAATATTTTCGAAATGCATAAAATATAACATTAAGCTTAATATTCATATCTTTTCTTCGAAGAAGAAACTTCTGCTATAAAATAGTTTAGCACGTAACTATTACATTAATATATACAGCATGTAGCAATGAAAGAATTCTGTGCCAAAGAAAGAACAGAAAAGTCAAGCCATATTATTAAAAAAGAATTTTTCATATTTTTCTGGATTTATATTACTTTTTATAAAACTGATCCATCTTTCCTCCAAATGTTCATTAGGTTTTACTAACCAGACATTTTGAGTTACTAATTTTACAATGCTAATTTCGAAAAAAATATTTATTCCATATTTTTATTTTCAATTTCTTTTCTGCATGCACTTGACAAAGTCAGAGCACTAAGGAGATCTATTGATTGTTTCAGTATTATGAAACAACAGTCAGCATTTACATAAAAATCCTAAGAGTTAAATTCAGAATTAATTCTCAGGATATGTTTTTATGATAGGTATTTCAAATTTCCTTTAAACATATCACTATGTTTGAATTCTTATGTTAAATCATCAATAAACTTAGGATTAGGATTTCAACGGATTACATATACCTCTTCATCAACATCCGTTTACCCCCACATTTTACCACTGTAATTATATTTAATTATCAAATCTC
The DNA here is from genome assembly GCA_000611955.2 of Stegodyphus mimosarum. Lineage (NCBI taxonomy): Eukaryota > Metazoa > Arthropoda > Arachnida > Araneae > Eresidae > Stegodyphus > Stegodyphus mimosarum. Next base: position 34,059 of record KK122545.1, read on the forward strand.
TTGGGGTTCTTACACATTCTAAATTTAACCATCCTATTAAATTCTTTATATTGTTACAAATTTTGTACATATGTAAATAATTTTAGTGAAATTATGTATGAAATTGTAGTATCTTTTGTATAATGTAATATAAAAAATTTGTAAAGGGGCAAATCTATTTAACATTTAGTTAATGGCTATGTCGCTAAATTGGCGAGATTTGCCAAGCTGGCGGTGGTATTTGTGACTAATTTTTGTTGTCAATTTTGCGCCAAAATTTGTCAAACTTAGCTAACACTTGGTAACAGTTCGGTCCGATCCCTCTCTAACTAATTCATAAGGTAACTGAATAACTGTAATTGATCCCTGTATGCAATTTTAAATCATATCCGGCCCTTATATGTAACTTTAATCTTAAATGCTTTTCATTAATTTAAAAAAAAGGAAAGGTTCTCGAGATTTCTTGGCCGCCGGTTGAAAACTGCGTAAGACCGCATCTGCTCTCAATTGTATTTCAGAGCTGATTCTAGTGTTGAGATATCCGAGAGAGCTTCGCCTTCTAAATGACCGTTGCATTGCGCTGTGATTAACATTCTTAATAGTTTGCAAGTGTTACAACAGTTTGTGCTCTGTGATACTGAGAACAGCTGTACGGGTACTTTGTGGAAAGTTTCAGACCTGAAAAATCTTTCTTTAGGGAAAATAAATTTTATCAAGCTATTATCGGTTCTGTGTGCATTCAGTCCATTGCAAATCCGTACGAACGCCACAATATTATTTATTTTTCGTTAATAATTATTACATTATTCTGATTCAGTATTTCTCGTGGAATTTGAGGAAAAAATACATGAAATCTTTTGGTCTTTCACTCAACAACTTTTGAACCAATAGAAACGTTTCACCTCTTCTGGGCCAATACATCCAAAAAACCATTTCATTATTTTAATAGATCCTCGATTAAAACATATTGAACATTTTAATAAAATTTTGCTACAGGCAGAGAAGCACGCATTCTTCCGTTATTCTAATATATTTGATGATATTGAGCATACACTTCAAGACAGCTCTGAATGTTCTTTCATTCTAAATGCTGTCATAATATGAGTAACGTCATATTGCATCGAAAACAAGTAAGTGCTTCAAATAAACCCCTTAAGCAGCTTATGTAACCGGCTTTTAATTTTTTGTAACTGCAAATTGAGAAATAATTTACGAATTACTAATCGTTTATGTATTTGAAGCAGATATAATAAAAAAACTTGAAAAAAATGCAAATTATAAGGTAACGTCACTGAAAACTTTGAAGAAACGAGTTTGTAGAAATTGCCTGTTGCTTCTATACATAACGATATGTTATGTAATTATAATAAAAATAAATAACCTGGGGCAGAATAAAAATAGTTGAATAGCATTCTATTTCAAATATCTTAATGTTTCATCGCTGATAATTATTAAAGATTTCTGCTAATTGAGTTATGCTGTTAGTGTTACAAATTGAATTTCAGGAAGCATTTGTTGTCATCTTTATCTCTTATAAATTTCAATAAAATCAGTAAGACAGTTAAATGTCCAAAGAAAACTTAAAAATACAAACGAATAGTGGAAGTTATTGCAAATTCAGGCATATTTTAATTACATACAGAATGCATCCTAATATTGTTGCAAATGTGATTTTGCTCAGAAATATGCCATTTCTTGAGAAAATTCAAAATACAGTAAATATGATGTGCACACCAAATGACTTTATTGTACGGCCTATTAAATTACACTCATTTTTGCTGCACTTCATTTAATTTGTTTTCTCGAATTCCATTACAAATAGTTTCTTATTCAATCACTTCATTTATCTCTCCTCAGCAAGGCACAAATATACAAAAAATATCTTTATTAAAAGCTGTAAAGTATAAAAAACTTAAAACACCGAATATATTTAAAACCAGTTAAAAATCAAATTTTGCAATTAAAATTAAAGTTTATATGACAAAACAAGCAATTCTGCCAGCGGGCAGAAAGGTAGAATTTTTGGAGCATAAAAATTTAACTTTCTGTTCCACTGTACAAAAAGACACTGAAGTTGGTGCATCAAATGACTTCATTCACTAAACTATTAAGAGTTCCATAATGTAAACGAATTGCTGCCACTTTAGACTTAGCTCCATTTACACTTTTAAATCGTTGATAATTTTACAACTATTGTATGGAGATTAACTTAAGTCATAAAACCTTTAACTCGAACATAAGAGCAACGTAATTCAATGACTTGTAAACAAAAATTGCTGCTCAGTATAGTGAATCCTGTTTTCTGTGTCGTTGAACTCGTTCAAATCCTGTAGAAGGTTTGAATGTTTGCAAGTTTATAGCGTCTGTGTGCCGTGGGTTATGTAAACGTAAAATGCTGATCAGTCAAAGTTCCTCTCGAGAGGTGGTACGGGAAGAATGTTTGAAAGACACCGGATGCGTTCTCTGGGATATTTTCTATTAATATTGGGATGAAACGTCCTCATTCTCTCAAATATAAAATCATGCATACAAGTTTTCAGTGGTGAGACAAACAAACGGCCGATAGATACTGATTATTCCCAAAGAATGCATTAAATTGCAAGTACCCGGCCAATTGAAATAATGGCAATATTTTTTTTCAAGCTCTTATTTCAGTCCGCGGCATTTATGTAATTAAATGTCAGTTCCAACAATAATTAGACATTAGCTGCACGTTCATAAAATTTCATATTTTCACATAGCAGAAAAACAATAAATTACTCAAAATTCTTATATGCCACTTCTCAATGTTACAAATAAACGATATTCGAATGCACTTTCATTAGAATGTATATACAATGATATATATAACTAAAATGCAACTGAAAAATTTTCTTCATTCATATTCCTAGTCACGTGTTTGTGTAATGTCCTCACTTCATATTTCAGTAAATCGCAAATTCCTGTCTTGTTTTAAATAATGTATGTATTCTTGCTTTTTATAATTCATTTGTAAGTCTATTCTCTCCACGTGTCTTTTGGGAGCCGCACTTGCAACTGCAATTGCATTTTAGCATTTCTGTGTTCTTTAACCTGCTGGCTGAAATAGGATTACCTTAAAGCTATGCTTTGTAAAATTTTAAAAGTTTCATTATATAATCTTTCGATGAAATCAAATAAATAGGCGACAAGAAATTTAAACGTATCGTAAAATATAACAGTATTATGGAATACAAAATGGTGCGCATAGCACTGTTATAAAATTATAGCATAATATCTAATATTTCTGAAATTTAAAAGTCGTATTTTCTGATTTAGATATCTCATAGCGTAGGCATGAAATCAGATTGATCCTAGCTGAAAACGAAACTCTCTAGCTTAAGCATTTCAAAATTTAAATAATTGAACCAAAAATAAAATTTAATTTTTGCAGCTTTTATGAGTCAATAACTTTAAATTCAATATATTTGCGTTTCACAACACAGCAACAATGAAAGCAAGTTTATAAAGAATAAAGAATACAGTTTGCAACATATCCACAACATTGAAAGACATCTGGTTCGAATTACAGGAGGGGCAATTAATTTTTTCTATTTTCTATTCCGAAAATTTTACGGTTTTTACAGTGCCTTCGGAACAAAGAATAAGGTAATCAATTTATCTTCATCACTTAGATTTGATTGACTGGGTTTCGTGCCTCTTCCGACTCCGCCTTTAAATAGGTGGCTAGCATATCCAGCTAGAAAACTGGAAGAACTGTTTTTCCAATACCGCCGATGGCGCAATCGATGTTTGTTGTTTTCTGCTCCGAAAAGCTAATAAACTCAGCAATGTTAATTTATTTAACACAGTCGGAGAGTGTGTAAATCTGAAAATAAGACAGTCTCTTAAAAATATTCAGTTAGCATCCTCAGCGCAGAATATTTCTGTTTTGACCAAAATCTTCATTTAACTTTTCCTCATTCCTTTCTTAAGCATATAAAATGCACATATCACTACTTTCCTTTGGGAAAACAAAATGCCCAACAGAGAAAAATACTTGTTACTAATTCACTGTGAATAAGATCATTTTCTTCCAGATTATTATTCCATCTCTCTTATCAATGTAGTAAAAATGAGCTGTAAAGAACACTAATAGAAGCCTGTTGAGAAAAAGCGAATGAAGCATTTGTCTTTCCCAAACACAGCACAGCGTTTGTATGTGTTACAGATGTACGTATAACATACTCGTATGCAATTTTAAGTTGATCCAGTACTGCATTTGTTTTTTCCAAACACTATACTCGCCGATTTCTCTTTTATTTCATAACGTAAAATTTTCTATTGAATTCTACAAAAGATGCTTTTATTCCAGTAAGAAACTCCATAATCATTTCGAAACAAAAGTAAAATACAAGTTTAGTCAAGAAAAAGAAAAAGATGATTTAAACAATATCATCAGTAGATTTACTTAACTTAAACAGTAAACAGTGAAAAAAGAAATTTGAGAAATGATTATGAAATAGAAGGGTTTCAACAACTACATCGAATTCCGACTTTTGTGATTAAACATTTAACTAAATATTCCATTAAAAGTAACGCAGTAAACATTAAATTTATCTTTCACTGCGTTAAAGAAATATGCTATAAAATGGTCCCTTCCGGTAAATTTCTTTGAAAACAAAATTGGAGAAGAAAACTTAAATATCTGTCTCAAGTACTACAGAGGAAAGGAGGAATGGTCTAGAAAATTCTTCTACAAGTTTGTTTAGGGCGCACTTCCTTTATATTCGTCCTTCCTACCTCGCATTTGGTAAGGACAAGACCGATACTTTTATCCACTCCGAGAACAACGAGCAGTTGTTCTCACAATACTCCAATGTAAGAGTGGATCACAAGAAACTCAAATTACTCCCTGAGGAGTGATTGTTGTCCTAGAATAAAAGGATGCGTTTAAAGCTCGAGTACTTCACTTCAGTTCCTTCTCCAGCTAGAACAGTTGAGAATAGTTTAATTATTCAGAATTTTCGAGTTGCCTTTTCCTAGACTAGAAAATTGAAGTTCTAAATTATATCAGCCTCCTTGGAACGTTCTCCGAGTTGCACTCGAAATTTAACAAAGGATTGAGTTTAAATTTGCTTTCTCTCCAAGAAAATAAATTCTTAAGTAGTAGGTTGTACTTTGGAGTAATAACAGCATTTTTTAACTTTGTGTATACCACTGGAGATTATATACTTTCACAAATCTCATTCCAGATTACATATTCATAACGTAGTTCTGCGAAATATATAAACACAGCCTTTAAAAGTTTAGGTTTTACTACTTAAAATGTTTTGCTCAAAACTGAATTTTAAAAAGAAGTCGATTTTTGAATTTGCAGAAGCTGTAAAGTTTCTTTCCAAACACGGAGCATGAAAAGTCAGTTGCCCTTTTATTGGGATTCCTAGTACCGACCAATTCCAACTGAGCATGGCAGCCATCTGCATTATGAGAGAACTCATGGGCAGAATGCAGTATCTTCTAATGCTTAACGGAGATTGGGAAGAGGAAAAAGACCCAGTTAACCAAATTTAGATAATGATCAATTATCTTACTCCTCATTTAAATTTGAACATCACTGTAAAAATGACTAACTTTTTGGAAGCACAGAAACGTGAAAAATTAGCTGTGTCTTGACAAAATAGCTTTCAATTAATATGTGTACCTGCTAAATGCTTACGTTCTGAAAACACGCAGCGTCTGATGCAGTAATTCCTTACAAAATCATTAGAAGTTTCCTTACAATCAGCAAGAAGGACAATTATATATATATATATATATATGTGTGTGTATATATACATATATGTGTGTGTGTGTATGTATGTGTATATTATATATATATATATATATATTACTGCTATAAACAACCACTGTTAAGTATTGAAAAAACACAAATTTAAAAAATATAAGTTTTACATTAGTAATTACTAACACAATAGCAAGTGCTTCAAATTTCCAGTCATAAACATATTAAATGCTAAGTTTATATGCGATAACTTAAATGAACACATTTCCTGCATTTAATGAAAGTGTTTTAAATCAGGTGATTTTGAAGATTTTTTTCATGATTGATATAGTATCGTACAGACTGGCTGTTCCCCTTCTAGAAGATACTGCATAGAGTGAAAATAACTTACCAATTTTAACACTTTTCGAACACAAAAAAATGTTTTATATTAGTCAGTTATAAGTTGTTTGTCAGATGGTATTTTTATATGCATTTAGGATTCATATAAAAACCAAGCGAATCAAATATCTAAATTATAATGTGTTTTAATTCCAAAACCAAATAAAACCAGCACCTGTATATACGCATTTTAAAAAAAATGCATCTTTTACAAGTAGAAATTACATCCTTCCATTTATAATAAACTGTAAACGGTTCGCATAATATGAATGGATAGTGGCTAAGTTATATATATGACCCAACTATAGAACATACTGTTAAAAAGACCAAGAACCATTCATCACAAGCAAAAGTGGTAAATTTTTAATTCTTTTTCAACCTTAAATCTTCAAATTCTCTCTCATTTTCCAGCTACATCGCCGTGGTCAGCACTTGGGTGGGCGACCACCCAGTGACTGACAGGGACGTATCATCTTTCTTCTTTGTTTACATTTGTTTACAGCCTGACAAAGCAGTGCATGGACTCGGTTTCTTCAAATTTTACAAAGCAGAGACCTTTGTTCTTCATGTATTCATTTTTTATCATTATTTTCAAGTGTTTTTTTTTCAAGTTTTTCCGTTATGTCACCCGACAAAGTGTGTTATAGGCTTTGTAATACCTGACTAAGCAAGTTTTGGCCATAAGTGAATTTGTGTTGTATATTTTCATCTTCAAATCGTTATAGTTCCAAGTTTAAAATTACAGCATACTCCAAATTTACAAGAAATGCGGGTTCTCCATGTGGAAATTATATTTTCACGGTGCTTATACCGACTGAGTTTCCCCTACAACAGCTCAAGATCGTGATTAAATCTCTCCCTTTCAATTAAGGACTCTTTTGGTCGCTAGATGGAGGAACTCGTCTATAGATTCGCCATTTCGGGCTGATCACTCCTGTGTTCTTAAACTTTTAAATGACGCCAGCACCCTCTGGCCAAATACTACAAATACAGGTACAAGCATATTTCCAATACTAAATGCCTATTGTATCCTGATGAAAAAGACCAACAGTTATGTAATTACAGGTCAGTTAATTAATAAACTTAAGTTGCTGAAATACATAAAATAATTAAGTAAAATGGATCGAATGACAACCAAATGACAAAATATAACTTATAAATTATAAAACCTCATTCTTATTTTTTAATTCTTTCTTGAATTATATACTACTAATCTGATTAAATCTGGATTGAAACACACCAACAGAAAAATTTTGTAAGTTCAGCAAATCAGTACACTTTGTTCTCTCAATAATTACTGGGAATATTAACCTACAACAAGATTTTCAAACTTTTGCTTGCATCGAACCATTACAAATATAGTTTTCTTTATCCAACGCCTTCCATTTTTCCCTATTATATACAGCATACAACATAATCGTAACACACTAGACCAAGACTATGAATAAGTGTTTCCAAAAAAATATTTGTTTATTAATTTGTCATAAAATTGCAGAAATTAATTCTTAAATCCTTTCATTCAAAAAATTTTTAATTTATTTCTTGTTTTCCGTAGTAAATTAGTGATTTGATTAATGCCTGCTTTCACTGGGTAAGAAAAGGGAAGAGTCAATAATGTTGGTCCTGTAACAACTTTTATTGTGAGATATTTTTCTCGGTTGACTTTTAAATTTTAAAACGTATGAGTACACATGTGTTCTGAATAAGACTTATGCTTGAGCATCTTCTTACAATGCAGTCGACTACTATTATTGCATGTAATATCAAATTTAAATATGTTTCAGTTCAGCAATTCTGTACTTGCACATTCAATTTTTCACTTGAAAGAGAACATTAAAATTTTCTTTTAAGTTTTGCAAGCTGCTTGTACGTAATAAAATATTTGAAGAAGTTTTGCGTTCTTCGTATTTTTTTTTCGGGGGGGTATTTTCTAGTGTTCTTCCTCTTTTTTATATTAGATTTAATGCATAATATATATATATATATATGTATGTAGGATGTAACAAAATGCAATAGCTGCTTAAAAAATATTTGGCGATCTCAAAATTAACTATTCTAGATTTGGTGTTCTCCCGCTAAATTAACCTGTTCTTTTTTCAAATTCGAGATAACTTCTGTATTATTTAATATATTAAATTACACTGCTTTCTTATTATATTTATTTTATACGTTTTTTTTTCGCTGCTACATTAAATAGCGTTACACCAATAATAATAATTTATCAGTTTCTTTAATACTTTTTTGAAATCAATGGAATCTTGATTATGCTCATTAATTGGCGGTGCATATTTGCCTCTCGACTCCCATTCAGTGCCCTAATTTTCACTGACCCCCTTTAATATTTCATCGAACCCTCAGGGGTCAATAACCTACCTCGCTGGGAAACGCTGATCTAAATGATAGATTTGTAAGAGAATCAAAAATATTTAGTCCTTTCAATTGCTTCGTGAATTTTTCACGCGAGGTTTTAAATATTGCACATTTTTACTAAAACTATAGCGTGATTAAAATCATCACAACTGAAAACTCCATCTTCTTTGATTCGTTTTAAACCTCTTTGCACGAAGCAAAGGAACTACTTTAATAGCGAGCAATTTCGGCTACCATATTTCAATGCAAGTATCCATTTTGGCTCCTACCGAACTTTCATGAATGATTATTTTTTTTGCGTGGTTAGGTTAGGTTATTCAGTTATGGCAAAGCACACGAGGGCTATCTGCCTAAAGGGAGGGATGCCTTCGTGGAAGACTTTCTAAGGGAAACTAGCTCGTATACACGTTACACATGGGGAAAATCACAAAAACGTCCATGCAGCCAGTCCGTTCGCGGGATTCGAACCTCGGACCGAACTACCACTGTTCAGCGTCTTTACCGCTTGGCCACTGGTGGGCTCTTTTTTTTGCGTGACATCTGTAATTATCTGTATATGTCTATATATATACATACATAAATAGATATCTGTATATATATACATAGATTTTATATTTGTGCCTGCATATATATATCAAACTTCTTACCCGACTCTGTTACGTTACAATATATCAAGGTGTTATGTTACAATATATGTCAAGGCACCAGTTGTTATGTGCAAAATTGTTGCGTCACCAAATGTTGTGGTACCAAATGTTAAATACTAACTGTTACAATAATTTGCCTACAATAATATCAAAAACCTTAATTCATTTTTGCGTTGTGTATAACTAACCCGAACAACCCCTAAGACCAAGCTGGAGTACTGGTGTTAAGAACATTCACACAAGTCATCATAAGAAAAACTCTGAATCAAATATATATATATAACCAAGGATATTTATTGCAGCATTAAAGGAAGACACTCATCTTTCAACTTAAATTTTTAGATCTGTGGAGTGTTCAAGTGACTACTTAAAATAATGCATTTAGAATTATAATATATATATTGTTAATTTCAAATATGCACCGATATGAATTTATCAAAAATTTACACCGTAAAAATTAATATTAAAATTTCATATGCAGTTATCAAAACTCTGCTGGCCAGCATACAAATACACAGGAATTTAATGAATCACCGAGCATGGTGTCTTTACCAATATTGATAGAGATTACTTAGTTCAAGAAATTTCTTAATTTACTCAGGTAAAAATTACATACATAAATTTAGCAAATCCCTTAGGCAGTTAGAAAAATATTACATACTCATGTAGACCCGTTGGAGAAAAATGATTACATTTAACCCTACATTCAATTACTCAATTAAAGGTAAAGTAGAATTTAAATTTTTAATCGTTCCTTAATTTGCAAAAGTTAAGGTTAATTCTCAATCAAAAATAGTAACAACTTAAAGTAAAAAGGTAAAATTTAGATAAGTTTACAAATTTAATATCCTGTCTTAATCCATTATATATAAATTTTAATTACATTCCAAGTTAAGGTTAAAAATCCTAAATAGATTACTAGTGCAACAATTGCTTAAATACACAGCCTGGATTTAAGATCCAGCAGAAAAACCTTGACTAAAGTTAAATAGAATTTAATTGGAAATTAAATATACATATTATTACTCCTTACTTTAATAAATCATAGCTAGAAATTTTCCTTCAATTAATCAAATCTCTTCCAATATTTGTGTGAATTTACTCATCCTTATTATTTAGAATACATGTTCACTGAATTAAGGTTGAATGCCGTACTAAAATTTCTGGTGAAAGGAGGAACAGAACAAAGTTGAACTCACTCGAAGAAAAAAAAACTTTTGAGGCTTAATTAAGCGTTACCCATTGTAACAAAAGGTGTCGGTTATCATTGAAATTTTAAATCTTAATTTACTTTTACAAAACGCTACAACTATGGACAAAAACGAATGCACTTATCTGCTGAAATTCTTTCCCAGACAACCAGTAGGCTGATGTAGTAGTACAAGGCACTCCACCGAACGTAAATCTTGCCAGCTATCGATGTTAATCCGGCCCATCCTAGTAGGATGATGATAGGCGCATGGATGTTTTCGAAGTGAGAGATCCGGAAGAAGCCGAATTCAGCGGGTTTCAAGGAACGTCAAGCTCTGGTGGAAAATGCATTGAGATTCGAAGAAAAACAATCTAGACTCCCCGACTGGATAAAGGATGGCAAGGTGCAGAGGAGTAGTAACATATCAAATCTCCTTAGAAGTACATCTCCTTCTTATTCTTCATCTCTTCCTCAATGGGAGCAAGCAACAAGCCGAAGGCGGCTTTTTCCGGACAAAGCCTTGGACATCTATCCTCTACCGGTCTCCCTGGGTCAACATGGCGGCTCTTCCAAAGGAAGGAAATCGCGAGTCCTTCTTACAGCTGCAATCCGAGGCAAAAAGGCTGAACATGGCCTTGCATGACGATTTCAATCCTCCCGAATCCAGAATTTCCGGAAATCACCAAATTTGGTGAATTAGTATGCAAATCTCGCCAAACACAAAACAGTGCTGCGAAAACTTAGTTTTTCCTTCTTCACACCAAAAAAAATTCCACCCTCGCCACCCCCTTCGCCAACAAGGAGGGGTGAGGGAAAAGAATGCGACAACCCTATCACTCAACCGGACGCAGTACATGACCTTGACGAAAAAGTGCTCCGAAACGACGCTTATAGCAGAGTAAATTTTTAAACACGAAATTCAACAATTTTAGCAATTAAATGGGCATAATTCTCCAACGGGGCAACGTACAGTCATGAAAGTAGGTTCATAAGAAGGGTAAATTTTTTCTCTTTAAGAGGTATAAATTTCAACCATGTGAATAAAAAGGAAGTATTTTTAAATTTCAAATATTACGCAGAAACAACCGATTTCCCATTGTCTCCTTCTCCCGAAGGCTTATTACCAACGAACGCGTAACGTAAGAATGAGAACTCTGTTTAACTCGCATAAGAATAATTGATTCAATAACATAAGCAATACAATTCGTGAAGAAAAATTTAGAATAAGCATAAATTAATGCATATAATTTACTCACTCAATAATTAATTAACAAATAACTGCAATTAACTACACATTAATCCATAATTCTAAACTAACCAAAAATCACTACATAACAACTCAGTGAGCTCTGTTTTTTTTTTCGTATATGCTCGTAAATTGCGTATGTATTCATTTTAAAAGTTATTGAATTATGTTGTTCTTAAGTTCCGTACGTTGTTCTTATATTTATGCCTTTAGTTAATCTTCATGCAATAATCGTAGAATTATCAATATTTTAAAAGCGTAAGTTGCGTTAGGCCTCATGTGTTGGCTATTTGTTTACATTTGAATCTCTTAGTAGTATAGTGAATTAAGTCAGTTGGTGCACCAACATAAGTGTCTCTCTTCCGAGCAGGACCAGAAGTTAACCTAAAATTTTGTACACCAAAACTTTTGTCTTTTCGACCGTTGGCCGAATTCCTTCCATTGATGTCCAAACTCTAATTCTGACTGAAAAAAAAAAAAAAACTTTTTTTAATTCTATTCAGTCTTTTTTAGGTTTTTTTTTATATTTCACAATTTTTAAGGAAGATGCTTTTAATTTTTATTTATTTTTGCCTTGCGGAATGAGAGCAGTTGATTGAAGGAAAAACAGAAATAAGTTTCAATGAAGTGAAGCAAAAATGTGTATAATTTAAAAAGCCTCGCAATTAAGTCATTTTGTGTCCACATCAGATTTCTTGAACTGGAATAATAAATCTAGGATCAAATTCAAAAGTTCTTTTTCCATACAATCTTTTTGAAATCATCTGTGTAATTATAGTATCGAATTTAAGCGCTTTACGATTTTCCCAAAAACAGAAGCTTATAGGTTAATAGATTACAAAGAAGTTGCACGGATTTCACACACGAATACTTTGAGTCTGTTCAACCCTTACTGAAAATTAAAATTTTCACACAACACTCTATATTCATTTGGAAAAAGCATTATGTTACTTACGTTACCAAAGCCAATAATTTGGTTTAAATTCAGTTGCTAATAAACTAATTTTTCTGACTAATGACATATAATTAAGCATGGTAACTATCAAGAACGGTTACGTAAAAACATTGTTCTGATATCAAAACCACTTTCTTTTATTTTAAAAGCCTTAATTATTAAAGGCTATTATTAAAAGTTTATTTTTAAGGCAGAAATCTCTGTCATAAAAGTAGCTTCTGGGAAATCTGCTTGCATTCGTGCAGCCTCTCATTAACAGATGGCGCGCGGCACTAGCTAATAAAGCATAACGACCGCGCTGAAAACTGCTTGATGAATCAAATGATAAGTATACACTCTTAGACAAAAAAAACGACCCACCAAGAAGTAGTTATCCGAATGGAACGAAATTCGGTAGAAGTGATGTACATGTACAGAAAAACAAATGATTACAGTTTGAGTAAAATTGGATGATTTATTGAAGTGATAGAGCTTCGCAAAATGAAGAAGTCAGTAAGGCGTTTGTCCACTTCTGGCCCTTATGCAAGCAGTTATTCGACTTGGCATCGATTGATAGAGGTTGCGAATGTCTTCCTGAGGGATATCGTCCCAAATTCTGTCCAACTGGCGCGTTAGATCGTCAACATCCCGAACTGGTTGGAGGGCCTTGCCCATAATGCTCCAAATGTGCTCAATAGGAGAGAGATCCGGCGACCTTGCTGGCCAAGGTCATGTTCGGCAAGCACTAAGGCAAACAGTAGAAACATGTGCAGTGTGGGGGCGGGCATTATCTTGCTGAAATGTAAGCCCAGGGTGGCATGACATGAAGGGCAACAAAACGGGCCTTAGAACTTCGTCGACGTATCGCTGTGCTATAAGTTTGCGACGAATGACAACCAAAGGGATCCTACTATGAAATGAAATGGCACTCCAGATCATCACTCCTGGTTGTCGGCCTGTCTGCCGGAAGGCAGTCAGGTTGGTATCACGCCGCTCTCCGGGGCGTCTCCAGACTCGCCTTCGATGGTCATCGGGGCTCAGTTCAAAGCGGGACTCATCACTGAAGACTATTCTACTCCAGTCAGTGACATTCCAGTGCGAATGAGCCGGACAACTCTGTAAACGGGCTTGACGTTGTACAGAGGTCAATGGTAGTCGGCGCAAACGGCGCTGTGACCTCAGTCCTCTTTCTGTGAGCCCTCTATGAATGGTCCTTGCGGTCACTGAAGCACTAGTTGCCCGTACAATCGATGATAATGATGCATCTGGGGCTGTGAGTGCCGCTCTGACGATTGCTTGGTCTTCACGTTCTGTCGTTTCTCTAGGTCTACCGCTTCCTTCTTGACGCTGTGTGCCGCCATGTTTCACCCGTTCCTGCCAAAATCGTCTAATAGTGGCATCGCTCCTGCTCAAATGTCGAGCTATTCGCCAATAAGACCAACCGGCTTCTTTGAGCCCAACTACACAACCTCTCTCAAATTCTGACATCTGCACATATCGTTCGCGCACCTGTACGCCAGGCATAGTTACTGTCTACCAGAATACACGGAATGAAATTTGTGAAGAATTTATGACCTGGAATCTTAATGTCTCCTCTGTAGATTACGCAAATCAAATGCGCTGTAGCGACAACCGTTCATTCATTGGCAGCCAAAATGTAAAATTTCGCATTTTCCGTCGAAACCTGTATGCATATCAATTTGCGACCAATTTGCTTTTATAGCCTCTCGGTGCGTCGTTTTTTTGTCTAAGAGTGTAAATAAAACTTTAAGAAATTCCAAATTAATCGATTACGATTATAAAGATTATAATCAGATGTCAAATATAAACAAAACATTAAGAATTTCCAAAAGCAATGGAATAGTAAATTTAATTAAATCTGAGTGAAATTAAAGTTGCTTAATAAACATCTGATGCTTAATAAATGCAGAAAACGATGCTTAGTAAATATGAAAGTGAAGAAACTTCAAAATAAAGTTCCCAAAAAATTAATTTGAAAGTGTGAAAGAACTTATATACTAAAAAGTATATAAAATTATAAAATTAAGATAAATATAAAAATATTAAAAGAACTGCAATTTTTAGAACTGTCGTTAAGAAGACATATCTTATTTTATTTCATACATTTTAGTACGAATTAAGCTGCTAGAAATAGCCTTTATATTATTTTTTTAATATTTTATTTTATTTTCTACCTGACTTAAATATTTTTCAGTTATTAGTAAATTACCTTAATTAAGTTTTTCCCTTATTTTTGCGAAAGACATTTCCTTCAAGCCAATTTCAAGTTATTGCAAAAACACTTTATCCTTCAAAAATAAATTAATAATTCTTACCACCTGGCGTCACAACATAAAGCCTTATTTTTCAGAAACATATTGTAAAATATTACTGTATTTCCCATCAAATATTCGTTTCGCTCTTTCATTATAAATACGATATTTTATAAGAAATAAATGATGTCATAAAGTATATTTCCACGCCTTTATCCAAAGTGTTTATATCCGTTTTCACGCAAAGTAATTCGACGAAGGAAAAAAATTAACATTTTTAATCCAATTTTTTTTATTTCATTCTCTCATGGGCAAGTGTTAACTCGGTATTTTATATGAATTTTTTAAAGTTTCGAGAAAACTTTCATTTAGGAAGAGAGAACTTTCCTTTGAGCTCTGCTTCCTCATTTAAATATTTATAATATTATGTAAATTAGGCTTTTGAGTTTTAAAAGGAAGTTTCGGATGAAAAAGTTGAATACTTCCTTAAGACTTTTCACGCGGTTTCATAAATTTTAAATTACTAAGTAGAAATAAAAAATAATCTAAAAAATGGGAACACGAAGTATAGGAGAAAATACAATGTTAAATCAAAATTATAAAGAAATTTTAAGTTTCATTAGAAATGGTTGATCGAACCTATCTTTTAAATTATTCTGTATCGAACGAAGCAGAATACCTTAGAAAATTGTTCATAATTTTAAAATACAAATTAGAAATAGATAGATATAATTTATGTTTCGGTAAAACTGCGAGGAAGTTCAGGAAATAAGGAAACCATCCTTAAATAAATAATTTAAATATATTTATTACGAAACTCAACCGTTTAATTTCAGCTTAGAGCAAGCGAATGAATAATAATTAGGAGCTAATTATTATTCAACATTTTACAATAATCTGTTTAACCTAAATTTGTATTTCTTCACAAAATGAACTGAATTTGGTAATGAATGTTTAGTGGAATATTTCCTTTCATTAGCAAATGATCGATATGGATTTTAGGCACATTTCCTTACATTAATTAGTGAGTTTATGAAGAACTATTACATTTCTCTGGAAGTGTTCTCAGAGTGTGAAAGGTTCGCACATCTAGCTAATGAATTGGGAAATATGTGGTTCGAATTCTGGCGGTAATGTTATTATTAATTTTTAACGTTTGTCGCTTGAAAAATCCCTAATAACCTTTATAGTGGCAACGGAATAAAAAACATGGTGGATGATAATTCGTCACACATGGATTTGGTCTATTGGGTGTCATATGAAATTATAGCATTCTCCTGCGTGTGCTTTGGAGGTATAAGTGTTTAATACGACTTTCAAAATTCCACCACAGACATATTTCTTTTCTTCAGAAAATCCTAATGGACCTTTAGAAACTTTTCCCTGTGCATTTCAAGTGAAGCTGTGTAATGTGTTGGACAATTACCAATTAACATTTAAAAATTCAACAATTCGCGGAATAAAGTAGGTAGAATGATAACAATTGACACACATGCTTGAAATGCCATGGGAATTTATTGAACGATAAAAATGCAAAATTGGCCAACATATGGCGCTAGGCGGTAAAATGTCAGTGACGTCGCATGAGAATCGAATGTGAAATGATCTGTAGTGAAACAAGGAATCAGTCTCTTCATGACTTTGTCACATTTTATCCTCGCCTCCGGGTGCATGTGAAATGATCTGTAGTGAAACAAGGAATCAGTCTCTTCATGACTTTGTCACATTTTATCCTCGCCTACGGGTGCAAGACACGGTGTGATATGGATTTATCACATCAATCGTGATCGGACCCTTCTTCTTCGAGGGAATACATGGTTCTGCTGTTCAAACTGTCAGTGTGACGGGTGCGAGAAACGCTGATATGTTATAAAATCGCATCATTTATAGTCTTGGAGAGATATTAGGTTATTTTGAAGCAATAAGTGTGAAAAATGAGAAATGCCCTCCCGGGGACTCGAACATGGACCTCCTGAATACGCGCCGAATGTGCTACCGTTACACCAAGAAGACGTGCGCAAAGGAGGGAGAAAATACCCTTCCAAGGGTGGCTGCGGATTAACTGTTTAAAAACTAAAGCCTTCGCTAACATGTATCTTAAAACACTGAACCTCCTGAAATGGTTTTCGAACCTCACAGCTGTTTCCTCCCTCCCCATCCATTAACCCACAAAGATGAGTAAAGATTTCAAATGACATCCTTTATACTTCTAACAAATAAAGATAAGCAACGACAAATAAATCCTTTTGGGACAAGCTGTCATCAATAAACTGATACAATGCATTTTGGGAAACGGCACCTGTTACTGCATACCTCAGGGGAGGGAAGAAAACAACATCGGAATTTCGGGCGTCTGGGGTGGTTGTGGTTGTTTGAATGAAAGGCGGTCTGGGCCGATATGGTCTTCAAGGAGTTAATCTCGCCAAATCCTGGTGTTGAAGAATCATCATTCCCCACCTTTTCGTTGGGTCGCCACTGTAGAGTGATTAGGATATTTTAGATGCAGGAGACGTGAAAAGTAAGCAATACACTCGCCGAGACTCGAACCTTAAACTCTCCAATACGCGCCGAGTAAACTCCCGTTACACCAAAAAGACATGCAGAAAGGAGGGAGAAAATACCTTATAGTCTGGCTGATAAACACATGTTAAAAGGTATGACTTTTATACAAGATGGAGCTCCACCCCATATTGCTATAAGTGTTAAAGATTTCTTGCACACATAGTTTTGTGAGGATCGCGTGCTAAACCTCCACTTTCGCCATGCTTGGCGTCTCAGGTTCCCAGATCTCAATTCGTCTGATTACTGGTTGTGGGCTTACCTGAAATCGCGAGGCTACTGTGATCGTCCGACCTCATTAAGGAGGCTAAAAGCCAATACCCGACGGCAATTTCTCACCATACCTACAGATATGCTGTACAGTGCTGCTCACAGCATTCTCCCTCTGTCGAGGTATTGTTGATGAATGATGGCCGACATGCTGAACATCTTTTATAAAGAACGTAATCTTTATTAAAATTAAATTTTTGTACTAAGTATTGCGTTTGTTATTACACGAAGCGCTATCTGTTGGCCATTTTAAGCACTTTTGTTTGCTTTCAAAACCCCATGGCATTTCAAGCATATGTGTCATGAAGTTTTGCACATGAAAGCTCTGGACATATTAACAGCGATTATAACAGGTTAAGCCTCTAAATGTATAATCACCCCCACAAAAGTGGAAATGTTATCTTCGTTTCAATAAATTATTTAACAAAATAAAGATGATGAACTCTTGAATTATACAATACTTTTGTAAGTAAAACACGATGAAAAAAAAACGTTTCATTTACATTACAATAAATACTTATTTGACCTACGGAAAAATAAAAGATAGCAGAGTTATTCGGTTATCTTGAATATCAAATGCAGATAAAATCTTAGTGGGCTTTTATATTTGGAGTCACTTTCTAGAGCTTCACCAGTCTTCCTTTTATAGCTAAAATGACGGAAAACCTTCAGTTAAAATCGAACTCTTACAGCAATAGCTGGTAGGAGTATCTATAGAAGCTAATTTAAACTCTCCCATATTTTTTTTTCTTTTAATGAAGCATCTATCACCCCAGTGTTTAACTTAAAAGCCACTTACAGCACTCGCTCTCGGTTGCTCAAGTGAATGCTTTAATTTAAGAGTTAATGATCATTAAGCTTTGCCTCTTAAATTTCTCTTCCACACGAGTTAATAGCAGGAAAAAACATAAATAAACGCTATTTTTTATCATAGAAAAAATTAAAAGACTGTCTTAAGTAAAGCGCAAATGCCTCTGCTGTATAGTCATTAGAGAAAGACTAAACATCGGCAACAAGGAAGAAAAGAACACAGAAGTAAAAACTTTAATGCCTGCGTTGATCGCTTAATTACATTTTTTAGCTTTGGTGTTTGCGTGCTAACGCCGTATTAGGAGATGAACGAGAACCGGTTCAATTCAGGTCTAAAGTTTTGTATTCTATTCCTCAATTACGTACATACGTTTTGTGGTGCATTCAAAGAATTTTTATGAATTTTTTAAGCTTTGATTAGAAGGATATTCAAGCATTTTGTTTATAATTTGCATTTTTTAAGTCCTAAATGACACAAAGATTAGAATCTTCAAAACGTTTCCCGACGAAAAAAGGTTGGTACTAGGAGGGCATATGTTATTTTTGTAATATGGATTTTGACAAAAATAAAGAAAAGACAAACAAGTCTTGTAATTTTTCGAAATTCGTACGAATCTGTGTCCACTAATAGTCAAGCGCTGAGCCTCGTTAGGTAGACCCAAGCATCCGCCCCTTTGGTAAAAAATCTTCATGTGCTTTGCAGTAATTAAATAATTGCAAATTTAATCTTGCTAATCTGATTAAAAGTTTTTGAAATAATTTGGTGTCTAAAGAAACTAAGAGAAAAATAAAACTTAACGAGTTATAAAGCAACAGACAGAAAATTAAATTCTGAATTCATATGTTCGTATGCTGTTCCTTGTCTACATGGCCCGATCTGTATGGTTGTCAGCGAGGCTAGCTGCCCAATCTTTGGGACAACATTCAACTTCCGAACAAAGCATGAAGCTTTATAAATCTATAGAGCCTCTGAGCCATGAAGGTACTTAAAATCAGTTGAACGCAGGAATTCCTTCTGGAAGCCAATGAAGAAGAAGTACCGGAGCCCTGGATCTCCCTTCTCGAAATGCTCTCGATCGAATATCGGATGGAGTTGTAAGAGAGTAGCAAAGTCACTGTTCCGTACTTGTAACTTCATCGTTTGGCTGACGGAGCACTTTCCCATCGCATTTTTGTTGTTGTGCATTTCTCGTATTAATCTGTAAAATCTGGCAACTGGGAAGAAATGTTTAGTCTCTGCTAATTGCTACTTATATTCCACTGCGCAGCACATGAACGCTAACTCGCAATGTACTCGCTCTTCTAACTGTTCCTATTCTGTAATAATAAATAATTAAATGATATCGTTGGTAACGCATTTCTTACTACGCTGAACTACGCACGCTACCTACGCACATTTTTTGGTCCGCCGACCCACAGAAGAAACTAAACCTATGGATTAAACGCTATCGGTCTGCAACCAAAAGTAAACAATGACCATGGATATCACAACTTTAAATCGCAAACGGGGAAACATTAAAGGACAATTAACAAGGATTTCAAATGCTTTAACAGCCGCAGAAAAGCAAACTGAACCGGATATTGCGCAGCTACAAGCTCATTTGGATACTGTGGTAAATATTCATGAAAAGTTCGAAGTGCTGAAAAACGACTACTACAGAATACTCACGGATGATGAGTTTGAAGAAGCGGAAGCTTTGCTGTCTGAAGTGGACGAGGATATTGAAAAATTAGAGGTACGTCTAAAAACCTCTACTAATAAACTTAAAAGTTATGAATCTGTAACAAATCAAAATAGTGACAGCCCTAAACACGAAAGTTATTCTGTATGTAATGATCAATTTAAAAGGGCTTTAGTAAAACTGCCAAAAATTCCTCTTCCGAATTTTAGCGGAAAATTTGAAGAATGGAATTTGTTTAAGACTCAATTTAATAGTTTAATCAAAGAAAATCCGGAACTTTCTGAAAATGAAAAGCTCCATTACTTACGCGGGGCTTTGAAAGGAGAAGCCAAATCATTAGAAACATCAGACGATAACTTTTCTTCACTTTTTAAAGCTTTAGAACAAAGATACGAGAATAAAAGAATAATTGTAGACTGTCACATTAAAAACATTCTAAATACTCCATCAATAAACCATGAATCGGCTAAAGAGCTTCGCATAATGTTAGACAATATTAAGAAAAATCTTAGATCGTTAAAAATCTTAGATTTCGCAAGAGATAAACTATCGAATGTTCTATTATTAAATATTGTTCTTGACAAATTAGATCGCGAAACACGAAAACAGTATGAGCTAACACTAAAAGATAATGAAGTACCAGATTTTGATACATTTTTGGAATTCTTAGAAAGAAGATGTCAAATTTTAAATAGCATCAGTGCTAACATTCCATCTAAATTTAATTCGGAACGATCGAAATCTCTTTTGGTTAAATCAAATAAATCACCTAAATTGTGTATCGCTTGTAAATTGCAACCGCATGCATTGTATCACTGCGATAAATTTAAACAAATGAAATTATCTGAACGAGTGAGTTTGGTCAAAAAACATAGGCTTTGCTATAACTGTCTTAGCGAATTTCATTTATTATCTCAGTGTAAATCGAACAGTGTTTGTTATATTTGTAAGAAAAAATCCGATCATCATACATTGCTACATGCATATTCGGCGCCGTTGACGAATTCCAGTGCTCATGGAGTAGACATCACGGGGACATTAGAGCTTCAGGAACCAAATCAACGAAACATAAATTCGTCAAGGTCAATTGATTCGCATCTGCCAGAAAATGGTCGTATATCTTTCTTCTCAAATGGAAATAATAAAAGTTAAATAATTTCTGATATAAATAATTTATATCAGAAATTCAGCTGGTGAAAGCGTACCGTTGTGAGCGATCTTGGATTCGGCCTCTGAAAGTTCATTTATGACTACGAGAGCAGCCGATGCCTTAGGTTTGAAGAAAGAAAAAATAAACGTTCCGATAAGTGGATTAAATGACACATCGCTAAACATTAAGAAAAACGTTTCGGCTTATTTATCGAATGAAAGTAATGATTCACATTGGGAAATTGACTTACTAATTGTGCCTAACATTACTAATTTCACACCCTCCAAAAGAATTAATGTTTCGAATTTGTACATTCCACGGAAAATCAAACTTGCTGACCCATTATTTTTCGTTCCTCAAAAGGTCGATATTCTGTTGGGTGCTGAATTATTCTTCTCAATTTTGAGAGATGATAAAATAAAATTGGGAGACAATTTGTTCTTGCAATCAAGCTGTTTTGGCTATCTTGTTTCGGGTAGTATTTCAGACAATAATTTGTGTTATACACCGAAACACTGTTTCTTGTCTAAAAATTTAGAAACTCTCAACAAAACCCTCACAAACTTCTGGGAAATAGAAGAAGTAGAACCACGCAAAATTTGTAATGACGAATTAAATTATTGCAATGAACACTTCGCGAAAACACATTATAGGAAACCAGACGGTAGATACGTGGTTGAAATGCCACTCAAACCAGAATCTTCGGAAACAATGTTAGGAAATTCTAAAGAAATCGCATCGAAAAAACTAGATCAGTTGTGGACTCGCTTGGAACGTGATCCTACCTTAAAAACACTTTACGTAGAATTTCTTAATGAATATGAAAATTTGAATCATATGGAGGAGGTGAAAGAAGATACACTTATAGATGAAGGGTATTATCTACCACACCATGGCGTATTGCGTCCCACCAGCAAAACAACTAAACTACGCGTGGTCTTCAACGCGAGTTCGAAAACGTCAAGCGGGCATTCCTTAAATGATTTATTGTGCAAAGGAGGAGTGCTTCAAGAAGACCTCTTCTCGATTCTAATTAGATTTAGAAAACACATTTTCGCCTTTACTGCTGACATCAAACAGATGTTCAGAATGATTGAAGTTAATCCTTCGCAAACTAAGCTTCAAAAAATCTTATGGAAAGACAGCAAATTCGCACCGATTAAGGTTTACCAATTACGAACTGTAACGTATGGGACAGCGTCCGCCTTATACTTAGCCACTAAAGTTTTACAACAAATTGCCTTAGATGAGGGAAAGGACTTTCCTTTAGCTTCAAGAGTAGTTCTTCAGGATTTCTACATGGACGATTGCTTTTCTGGTTTCTCAGAATTCAACGAGTTAGAAAAACTTACGTCAGAGTCAAAACAGCTTCTCCAAAGGGGAGGAATGACTTTGCACAAGTGGTGCAGTAATAAGTCACCATCCACTGAACTGCAAGAGTTCACGCTTGATCGAAATTCGGAAGAAATTATAGTTAAAACGCTAGGAATGTTTTGGAATAGTTCAAGTGACTCCTTTACGTATAAGGTAAGCATAAGCGCTAATCCTAACTTCACCAAGGGAGATGTACTATCTCAAATAGCACGCATCTATGATCCACTCGGACTCTTGGGTCCTCTTATTGCTAAGGCAAAAATCTTTATGCAGCAGCTATGGTTACTTAAGCTAGATTGGAACGAAACACTATCTCCAGATATTGCTGAACAATGGGAAAACTTCATTAGAACACTACCACATTTGGAATACATTCATGTGCCAAGATGTTTTTTAAAAACCGATACCAAGTTGGTAGTACTTCAAGGTTTCTCAGGCGCATCTTCAAAGGCTTACGGTGCAGTGATATACATCCAAACTGTGTCCAGCACCGGTGAAGTAAACAGTACACTTCTTTGCAGCAAATCACGCGTTGCCCCTACAAAATTCATTACAATTCCCCGTCTAGAACTTTCTGCGTGCCTTCTTCTCACAAAACTAACGGAAAAGGTCCTAACAGCTGTTAAACTTCAAATAGACTCTGTAAAATTATACTCTGATTCTACAGTAGCCCTAGCATGGATCAAGACTCCTTCAAATCTGCTTAAGACATTTGTAGGCAACCGAGTATCACAAATCCAGCAGATATCTAAAGACTTCTAATGGCATCATATTCCTTCAGAGTTCAACCCAGCAGACTTAATCTCCAGAGGACTGGACGTCAAAGCACTTGCCGCTAGTGAACTTTGGTGGAAAGGACCAGACTTTTCAAAATGAAATACAGCTCTCCCTCAGACTTTGCAAAATGCCAGTAGTTCAACTGACAAACTTTATACTGATGAACTCAAGACTGTTTCTAAAGTGACATTAAGTTTAAATAATGACTCGTTTTCTGATAGCTTACTTAATATCACTAACAATTTTCATAAACTAATTAGAATTTTAGCTTTTATTTTTAGATTTTGCAGAAGGTGCAAATCTCTTAAACCGCATACAGGAGAACTCACATGCGAAGAATATGAAGGAACAGAAAATTATCTGCTAAAACACATACAGGTAAAGTATTTTCCCGCGGAGATATCAGCTTTAGAAAGGGGATCTTCAGTTCCACCTACGAGTAAGCTTAAATTTTTGAATCCCTTTTTAGATCCATCCAGTGGATTAATAAGAGTTGGTGGTAGGCTCTCACATTCAGATTTAAATTTCAATCGTAAACATCCAGTTATTCTGCCAGCTGGAAATAAACTAGTGACTCTAATATTTCAATACTATCACAAGCGAGATTTTCACGCAGGTCCTCAAGCCCTACTAAATACTATTCGTTTTAAATATTGGCCACTTGCTGGCAGAAGTACGGCACGAAAGGTTGTCCATGAGTGTGTGCAATGTTTCAAGAATAAACCAATTGTTGCAACCCAGATTGTGGGAGATCTTCCCTCAGAACGAGTAACGCCTAGTTCCCCATTTTTAAATGTAGGAATAGATTTATGTGGACCCTTTGAAATTAAATACAAAGGCCAGAGAAAGGGTACCTTTAAAAAAATCTATGTAGCTATATTTGTATGTATGGCGACTAAAGCTGTTCACATGGAATTTGTGTCAGATCTTACTTCAGAAGCTCTAATTGCTGCCTTAAAGAGATTTTTTGCACGACGCGGCAAGAGTTCAATCATTTTTAGCGATAACGCAACCAACTTCACTGGAGCTTCTGCAGAGTTAAAACGTTTGCATAAATTAATGTTAAACAGTGAAGACATTTCGAGCCTGTTAGCCTCAGAAGGTATCAGGTGGAAATTTTTGCCTCCTAGGGCACCCAATTTCGGCGGCCTTTGGGAGGCGGGTGTAAAGGCCTTCAAGTACCATCTAAAGAGAGTGGTAGGTTCCGCTAAGCTAACTCTAGAAGAATTTCTAACAGTAATGGTTCAAATCGAGGGCATCCTCAATTCGCGGCCGCTCTCACCCTTATCTACTGACACAGATGATTTTCAAGCATTAACTCCTGGACATTTTCTGATAGGGAAACCGATAAATGCTATCCCAGAACCAAATTTAATTGACAAAAGAGATAATCTTCTAAATAGGTGGCAGAGGACTCAAAAATTAGTTCAAAACATCTGGAAATGCTGGCAAAATAGCTATCTAAGCCATCTGCAACAGCGCTCTAAGTGGGTGCTTAAAAAGCCAAATATAACTCCTGGCATGCTAATTTTATTAAAGGACTCTCAACTTCCCATTTGCAATTGGTCTTTGGGTCGAATCATTAAGGTAATCCCAGGCTCTGACGGAAATGTCAGAGTTGTAGACGTACGCACACCAAAGGGTGTTTTTAGAAGACCAATTTCAAAAATTTGTATTTTACCCATTATGGATAACTATATTTCTACTGTTGGATAATTTATTTATTCTCATTGATTTATTAATTAGTATATTTGTTGTATGTAATGTTATTATAAGTTTGTATTCATACTTTGTTTCTTTAATTTTGAAATAATGTAATATTTCAACGCCGGGCGGGATGTTCCGTACTTGTAACTTCATCGTTTGGCTGACGGAGCACTTTCCCATCGCATTTTTGTTGTTGTGCATTTCTCGTATTAATCTGTAAAATCTGGCAACTGGGAAGAAATGTTTAGTCTCTGCTAATTGCTACTTATATTCCACTGCGCAGCAGATGAACGCTAACTCGCAATGTACTCGCTCTTCTAACTGTTCCTATTCTGTAATAATAAATAATTAAATGACATCGTTGGTAACGCATTTCTTACTACGCTGAACTACGCACGCTACCTACGCACAGTCACCATTAAGGTATCTTGTCCAAAAACAGGCATGACTCTTCTCATTATTGGATATGATGGTTTCCTAGAATATCTGATACAAATCAAGAAGATAGACAACACCAGCACATTACTTTTTATTCATTATTGAAACCGTCTCTCTGTATTCAGATTTTCACCAAGACAAAACATACGTTTACCAGGAAAATTTGCAATGATAATCCTGTCCACCTATAGGAATATATATTCATACATTCCTGCATGCATAAATTTGGCCACATTTAATTTCATAAAATTAAATATTACAGTTAGTTCAAAATACCAGCCCGTTATACTAAAGAGAGTATTCTGTCTTCGCTCTGTGAAGTATTTTGGTGATTTGAGATATTTTTAGCATAATTAAAGATTATTTAATCTCAGTTATGTTTCTGTCCTTGAACTATTTTAGTGAACAGCGATATTTCTCGCATGGTAAGAAGAATTTTATCTTATCTTTTTTCTCTTTGCATTATTAACAGCTGTTTTCCTTACTACCTTTGCAATGAAGTTTAATAAAATTTAATTACATATTTAAATACACTGTATATGTTTCCTCTACATCTGGCATAGGTGTTGTGGAAATCTCTATAATTCTATAGCATCTGACAATATATTAAACCACGTCTCTAACTGGACGGGGTCATTTCATAGTTTCAGGGGGTGCGAAAATTTATTAGCCTTTTATTTAGATGTTAAGTATTTTAGCCTATAAATATAAAATATACTTTTATTTGAGTTTTGTTATTTATCAATGTTTTCTAGACTTTCTAGTCTTTAAGTTGTAAAATAACGTTAAAACATAATGAAAATTTAAATACATATGTATGTATTTTTTGAATTTTGAAAAAGAGGCGAGGGGAAGGATCTTCTACCTATGTTGAAAAGCGTACATAGAGCGAAACGGGTTGAGAATCATTGATATAGACTTTATCAGAGAAATTTTGAGTTCAGCAAAGGAAAAATGATTAATAATGTAAGGTAGATATTTATATATGTAGTATAATATTTTAGAGTGTCTTTTATCGAGAACAAATAGGTTAGCGAATAAATTACCTGAATGAAATTCATGTTGGGTGACGAACGGTATCTCCATTTACAAACATTTAAGTCGGCAACTAATTATTTTCCGAAACGTTTCAGATAACCTTTGGCACATATTTAATACTCAGAGACTTCTGGAAGCCTAATTTAAATATTCACCATTTCTTAAAATACAATGGTTTTGGTAACAAGGAATTATGACTTCGGCCTGGAAGAAATTATGACCACACTGTTTGCAAGTAAAGACTTTAAGAGCTTTGACACTAACCCAGGCAGCACATCTCCAAAAATATACGTATAATTTTGGTGAAATAAGGGTATGGTATTTTTTGCACGTTACTTTTACGAAATTTATACGAATAAAAAAGGATGAAGATACTGTTGACTTTTTATCGTTATTTTCCACACGTTATTTTTACGAAAATTATACGAATCCGAATGGACTGAAAAAAACTTCCGCCTTTATGGTACATTTCATTCGTCACTTTTACGAAAATTATACGAATCCGTATGTACTGAAAAAAACTTCCGACTTTATGGTATATTTCACTCGTCACTTTTACGAATAATATACGAATCCGAATTACCGTCTTTATGGTATATTTCATTCGTCACTTTTACGGATATTATACGAATTTTAAAAAGATTGAAAATGAAGTTTTATTTCAAAATATTTAGTGTATTTCTGGCATTTTACTTTGTTTTCCTTTTCCCCCGATTATGAAAAAAGGGTAGGCATTTTAATGTGCTATCAAAATTATTTCTATTTTTAAATCGTCTTAATGTTTAAAATTAAATTTCCTCTGGATAAAAGCCTCTACGAATTTGAAAACAATCTTGATATTTTATATAAATATAAATTATTTTAAGCATTATTCTAGCATTCATATATGAGGTTAAAATTTTTCAATGAATTTTATCATGTGAGCTAAATTTTTATGTACATTTTTGCAAAAAAATATATTTTCTTGATTTAAAGATCTTCAAAATAACTTATTTATTTTCTTATATCAAATTTGTCATTTTTATTCATATCAACACTTACATTAAACTACACAATTTAATTTCTTTTATGAAAATTCCATTACCCATTTAACTGAAATAAGCTGTATATTAAGTTTGTGTACTTACTGAATTTGGTACAATATTCGCCTTGTTTTATTTAGCAAAATTTGGCAATTAAATTGGAACAAGACTCAGAGTTTAAATTGCGCCGGAGCCCCCCCCCTCAGAGCTCGGCTCCGGTACTTCTTAGTTTTGGGGATAATTCATAATTCTAGCCGGAGCGCACCGGAGCCCTAAATCCACTTCTTTTATGTACTTGAACAAGAATTTCAATAGAAATTTGGTCTTGAAAGTTTTATTTTTAGTAATAAAATTATATTAAAAATCGCTTATTAAGTTTTAATTTAAATCTTTGCATTTTATTTAATTTCAACTACTTAATCATTTTAATAATGAATTAATTATTAAGGATATTAATCATTTTATTTAATTTGTTCTTCCTGTTTCCTGAAGGTCTTCCACAAAGCTCCTGCACTCTTAATTTTAGAAATTAAGTCCTGACAAGAGTAGCAAATCTTTCATGTCGAGGAATAAAATATAACAGAAAATGCTCGAAATTGTTTAACTTCTTGTACAACAGTTTAATGTAGACCAAAGAGATATACATCGGATAGTTTAGTTTCATCAACGTTTATGCCCATCAGGATACGCATGAAAATAATCTTTTAATTTATTTTCCTAAATTTCTTTTCGAAGCGCTGTGAGAGCAACTTTTTTCCTGTCCGCAAAATTTTACTTTTCAGAAGGCAAGAACTCGTTT
This sequence comes from Stegodyphus mimosarum, assembly GCA_000611955.2. Taxonomy (NCBI): domain Eukaryota; kingdom Metazoa; phylum Arthropoda; class Arachnida; order Araneae; family Eresidae; genus Stegodyphus; species Stegodyphus mimosarum. The sequence continues at coordinate 62,450 of KK122545.1, forward strand.
TCGAGAATTCTACGTTTTACTCTATAACTTGCATGCAAATCCTGGACGTTCCCGCGCCCTCTGACCTTTCTCAAAATAGTTTTTAACAAAGAACCTGAAGCTTTGCTTTTAGAGACATTGTGGGGGCAAATGCTCGCCCGCCGTCACTTTGTTTACGATAAGAGAAATATTCATCTCCTTTCTTCTTGCTTAAAAGCAAGATTGCAACAGATTGCTACAAGAAGAGAAATGTTTCTCTACGGGCAACTTCGCTTTCACTGGGGTCCCCGAACCAAGAGCGTTTTTATACAACACTGCAGAACATCAGTTTCTCATTTTCACAACGGATTTCATCGGTGGAACATTTCTCCTGCATTTCAGTTGATCTGAAGTAAGTGCATTTTCATACTTATTATTATACTTATTTAAGCTCTTTATTATTACAATTTTTATTATTACATTAGAACTCCAATTATTTGAATTATATGATATCTGGATTGTATGATCAATAAGTACATAACCTGTAAAATCTGTATCATTCTGCATAATCAGGGAATTATCTAATTTTTTACTGGAAGCACTGAGTCGTTTTTGAGAAGAGAACTTTTTAGTAAACTGGTTTCCACGGAACATATATTTTTTAGGTCTACATCCAGACTTTCGCTTGTTTTGTTTATCATCCATAATTATAAATTATAATGTCAAAAATGATAAAATTTCAATTTTAGACAAGTAAAATGAATGATAAGCGCGATCAAATCCAAGAATAAGCACTATTTCAGCAGGTGAATAGTAAACAAAACACTCGAATACACGCTGCAAAAGTTGAGTTGTACGAATCCTGTTCATAGAAGAACATTTTAAAATAACACGGAGTTAACAGTAAAAATTAAAGCAATATATGAGTGAACATTCATAAGCAGCTGCGGGTACAAATGTAAACAAACGTCAGGTGATAATTTAAATGGCCGATCTGGCAATGTTGACTTCAGAATCATTTTTTCATTATATAACAGTATGAAATAAAATTTCATAATTTTGAGGGTTCTAATTCGATTATCATAACGCTGTTTGTTTTAACAGACTCAGAAATAAAATAACAGAACACTTCATAATTGCAAATATGGCTATATATTTGCAATTATGAAGTGTTCTGTTATATGTATATGGCGTTCTGATTGGTTTTCTGCTTACTCTTTATTTAAGAAAAGCGTTATCTGTAAGAAAGCGAATATTCTTTACTATATATGTTGGAGTAAAATTGGAAAGGCAAATGCAATATAATAAATACAAAATTAAGTTTTTTTCTCATATACGTAAATATGAACGTAGTCATTAAAAATTCTCTTAAACTTGCAATTCTAAAGAACTATTTAAGTATTTTTTACTTGAAATTATAGGCATTGTGTAAGGTGTATAATTGAAGTTTACTATGTGATGGTATGAACTTACATTTTTAATTAATTTTGAATAATTTTTAAATAATTTTAATTTTGAAAAGTAACTTTTTAAATATGAAATACTCAGTGCATTTTATATGCATCTTATAATACTTTAACTATATAGTTAAAAACTGTTCACATCTGAAGTGTGAAATTATTACAATTTCTCCCTTTTACTGTTTAGGAGCTGTTCTCAAAACATCGGACCCGAAAGAAGCCTCATTTACGAGAATCTCCCAGGATATTAAAGACTGGTTGAAAGCTTCTAAGTATAGAGCAAAATGTTTGTCGAAGACTGAATAAAACTGAATGAAATCTTTTTTGAAATTTTTTTGTTAAATAAATTACGCTATCAGATTTAATGTTAGTTTTTATTATTTAATAGTAATCGCAGTTTTCGAGTACTTATAAAACAAAACTAATGCTCAAATTAATTTCATGAGTACTTCCTTTGCAAGTATTACAACTCATATTGGGGTATGTTTATATTAATTTGATAATTTAAATAACTCGTTGTCATCATATGAGCGTAATCCAAAATGCACAGAATTTGACAAAAAATTAATAAAAATATGAGCCAACTTAAACCATTTAATACCATAAAGCTATTTGATGAAAAAAATAATTGTATGTCCACATCATCATGTACATTTATAATGATCTTAGAGAAAAAGTCACATGACATAAATATTTAAAAACTTCAAATTAACTTTTTAAAATTTCATGCGGTATATAAGATAAAATAAAGAAACTATTTCGATAATTTTAAATTTGCATAATTTTATGAAACTATTAAATTTTTTATGAAATTATCAGTTACACTGTAAAAAGGAACTTTAAAAAAATGCCCCGATAAAGCATTTCTTTTGCAGAGGTGAACTTTTAGCACTGATCTAATAATATATTTATAAGATTTAAAACTGAGAAAAATAACAATAACAGATTACAATGCAATGCAGGATTACCAGATAAATGTAAAATTTTTACACATCATAATTATGTGTGTTAATAATTATGCATAATTACATATAATAATGCCGAAAATTTTTAAAGCAGAAGTTACTGGATTAACTTAACAGATGCTAATTAATAGTACTTTCTTTAACATGATTTTGATGGACTTCTTTTCAACAAACGAATTTCTATGCATATTACATACATATATATATATATATATATTTGCGTGTTATCTGAAGATATGAATGCAATATTTGGGACATTAAACAATAATCTTCAAGGAAAGTATGCATAAAAAATTCAACTTCGTTACTATTGGAAAAGGTAAGTTTTCTACAATATCCCTCCTGGTCTATATTGCACAATTTTAAAAGTTAGCATACTCATTAAAATAATCTAAATGTATGATGTTTTGTTTTGCGCTACAGTCGTTTACTGAATTCGGTAATTAACTGTATTGTAGTTTAGTAAACAACTGTTTGCTACAGTGAATTACTAAATTCATTTTTGCAAGCTAACACTTTAAATAAATTATTTGTTTTTCCGAAGGACATTTTCTTATGCCATGTAAATGAACGGTAGCTTCAATTGATTTAAAACATAAAATGCATGTTTACGAAATTTATTGCATTCTTTGTAGTCACTTTGAAATGAAATATTGAAAGTAGTATTAAGTCTTTAAGTGTAACGTAATTTTTAGAATAGAAATTTATTTTTTTTGCATTTAAATTTTCCAGTTACATATATATTCTATTTTGCTGTACATACCTAAAATGCGGACATGTAAAAATTTGATATAAAAATGGCATTTTCACTTTTAATTATAACATGCAGAAAAATTTTGCATATATTTATATAAAAAATATGAGATTAAAATAAGTGCATTTTACGAAAAATGCAGTAAAAGGGTATTGAAGATTTATGCAAATTTTTTATCAAAAATGTGCATTTATACACAGTAAAGAGGAGAAGACATCGAACTATATTTTTACGCTAAATTAAAATTAATTATCGAACTAAATTCATTCGCATATGCAAAGAAAACATAGGGGAGATTTAGGTCAATTACTATCAAATATATACGTTTTTGTACCGTAAAATATGGGGAATATCTACGTTAATTTATATCAAATATATACGTATATATACAGTAACAAATCGCAAATATATACGTTTTTGTACCGTAAAAATACGAGGAATATATACGTTTATATACAGTAAAAAATCGGGGAGATTTACGTAAATTTTTACTAAATATATACGCTTATGTGAAGCAAAAAATTGGAGAGATTTACGTATATGCTATAAATATACGTAAATTTTTAGTAGAAATATACGTAAATCCCTGATATTTACGTATATTATACGTAAAAGTTACGAATGAACAGCAGTCTCTGGCGTAAATATACCTAAATTTTACGTAAAACTTACGTATATTATAACGTAAAAATATACGTAAATATCTAGTAATTGGAACTGGACACTTTTTATGATATTTTTACGTTCAGCTTGAACGTTTTTTATACGAAGGACCATTCGTAATTTGCACGTATTTTTCTCGTGCAATTTAGGAATGCGTGCTGCCTGGGAAAGATATTTTTACATGTCTGCAATTTGTCTATAATATAGTGTGTCTCATTATATATTCATGGGCTTTGAAATTAACAAAGATGATGCTAAGCAGTTACTACAGAATCTTTAAAACTAACTTGACAAGAAAAAACTGAAACAAACTTCAGAAGTAAAACAAAAGTGCTATTGTGAAGGAACAGAGCAGAGAGAAAAAGATGAGTCCTTTGAAACGCGAAAGATTTGTACAGTGGAGTAACTGCAATGTTTTATGGTACAATACTGCTCTGAAAAAGCAGTAATAAATAATTTAACCATTTTGAGGTGCAATGTCATGTCTCATTTTTAAAATAGTTTAAAACGAAATCACAACAACTATTCACGTTTGTCTGGTTTTGATTAATATTGTGTGTTATCTATTTTGTTTGCATTTAATGACTTCCATTCTTTTTATCATGAAGTTGTGCACAAAGTGTCATTTGAAATGAGTCAAATTTTAAATGAGCAATGGTCTACAGTCCAGAAACAAATTAATGGATTACGGGAAAAGTATTTCCGGTTTGCAGACTATTCCGGTGACGAACAATCGGAATGAACGAATTGGATTCGGGAACCGAGATTTTACTTTTAACAGTTTAATAATTGGAATTCTCATTTTGTATTTGACGTAGAAGATGAGATTCCTGACAACTGATATTATGTCTTGTGTCTGACGCACTACTAAATAAGTTCACGTTACTGAACAAGAGTTTTGCGCTGATAACAGCTGGAATGATTTAGCTCAGTATAAATTCAGTACTATTTAATCACTAATTTAATTTAGCTAAAGCATTTTTACAATGATAAATGTTTGCTTTTGCAAGGGGCTGCAGTAATGGCCGAGTGGTTAAGCTCGCTGAGAGAATAGAGCGAAGACAGAAGTTCGTCCGGACTTGATTCCAGGCAAAAGAGCTGGCTGTATTGTTGACTTTCTCGGATTTTCCCCATGCCTAATGAAAATACGTGTCAGTTTCTTTTATAAAATCATCCACTAAGGTATTTTCCCTTAGACAGGTATTTCTGGTGGTCTTTGCCATATTCAGATAACCTAACATAAATTAATCTGCTTTTGTTAACCTAATAAATGTTATTTTTAACTTCCAACTTTTTTTCAATCCAGCATAAAAGTATTAGAACAGTTCGAATTAGCATACATGCTATATAGTACTTCATTTGCCAGAAAATTGTTGAATAACAATAAAAGTTTTTACTTTGAGTTACGAAAAATATCGAACATTAATAAAAAGTTAAAATAAGTTTATATTAAATGTAAAATAAACGTGTCAATGTAAAACTTAAAATTATGCGAAACTCAACCTTACTTTGGCGAAGATTTTGAATAAAAATATCGACTTTTACGGCAATAAAACCAGGTTCCTTTTTTTCGGAAGGAAAAATGTGCAAGGAAATGGGAGGAGCGACATCCATTTTATGCTAAAATTAATATTTTATACTCTCGTTTTCTGTACCTGTTTTTTTTTTCAGATATAAAAAGATCGTCAATGCTCCCATTTTGAAAAAATGTTTTTGCTCTCGAACAAGAACCCGTGTCTGATCGCCATGGAAATCTATACAATTTTATTCAAAATCAAAGTTGCTTTTATTCCCTAATTTTATATACGAAACTATTTACTTAAAAACACTTTACATGTCTTCACGGGAATTTATTACGAGACTATTCTTTACATATGAGGCTAAAACTTATTGATTTATTTACGTATACTGCGAGATAGTTTGAGCTTCATAAGATCACTAAACCGATCTTCTAAAAGAAAGCACAATACAAATTTCATTTATATCACATGAAGAACGAACTGAAAAAACGTTTTCTTTACCTTCCATATTACCTCAGAAGAAACGTTCATGCAAAATGAAGCGGATTCATTCAAACAAATTACTGTATTGTTTCAGCGGCTCCATTTTCATGATTTAAATGAGAAATATAGCTTAAAGTTCATTGTAAGATTCTAGTTTATTTAAATAGGTGAGACGCAATCCGTATTCGCTTCATAAGGACAATATTTACTAAAAAATGCAGTTCTTGAGAAGAAAATATTTTTATGATTTCTAACTCGGGGTCATTATGAATATTTTTCTCTGCACCTCTATAGTTGCAGACCAATGGAGTGAGGGTCTTAACTCACGTAACTACACACGGGTCCTGTACCTTTTCACACAGTGTACGTTTACTTTCTTTATTTCAAAGTAGTAATGTGCCTTTGGGAACGCAACAGACGGGTCGAATATGAATTAAAGAACCCCATTATTCTGGTTTGAAACCAAAACTCTGCAGTCCCTGACCAAGTATCTAAAGCCGTGACTCATTGTTTGTTCATCCTACATTCGGTTTTAATATTTGAATAGCCTAACTGGGCGTAGGTTTCATGATTTTTCTTGTGTATAATATAGTTACTAGACGGTTTTCTGTAGATAATTTTCTTCGATGACATCCTTGCATAACCCTGATAACTTCTGAATGCATTACGAATTAAACAGCCGAGCTCTTAAGACAGCAATCAATATAAGCCCTTCGGACAAATGGAGCCACTAATGGATTTAGACGACTTTTATTTCTTTCAGCATTTTCTTATTTGAGGAACTACAACTGGCTATATAAAAATAACTATTATTATAACTTATGAATTTAGAAACGTAAACCATAGTAAAAATTGTATATTTAAAGAAAAACATAGTACTAATTGCTCTTTGCTAGAAGTTTCTTTTATGAAGAATTAAAATTACAGCAATGCATTTCAAGTTGCCTGTTTTTATTTCTGGAGTCAGAAATATTTTCTTTTATATCTGGAAAGACAAATTTTCATCTGGGTACTTTAAGATACTTCAAAACATTACTTGAAAAATAATTGGCAAAAAAAAATAATAAACAGATTGCTGTTCATAAAAGTCAAGAGTTCTAATTAGAAACAAAAATAAAATAAAATAAAGGGAAACTTTAATTATTTCTTTACTTTTTTTATTGCGAATAATATTAAATTACTCTAATCAAATATCCTTTTTCATTATCTTTTTTACTAAAAGGGGTCTGCTAATAAAAGAATTAAATATCTTCCTATTATATTTCAGCTTTGTTTTTTGGATGATAAAAAATGTTTTCTTTGATATTTTCAATAATCTCTTTTTTCTTTCCTTTCCTTTCTTCAAAGAAAATCTCTTGAAAGGGAAATTAAATTTCTCGTCATATATAAAATAAAGAGTCCTTTCTGCATGAGAAACTGATATTTGTATAACACCACAGATTTGTCTGAATAAGTAAAAAGACTTCAAAGATAACACGATTTGCATAATTTTTTTAACAGCGAACTTTTATGTCAGACATTTTTGCTATCAGAAATATCCCTCCCCGTAATTTTAAAAAGGGTAATAATTACAGACTTTCAAGACAAGTTTTGTATTATTTCTTAGATTTTAAAAAAGTGTTCTGAAAATGTTACTTTGATATATAATATTTATTATAAATGAAATTTTTTAGTCATTCTGATGTTAACGTTTGTTATGAAGGAAAACTTTCTTATGCCTTTTTGCAATACATAAAGCTTTATTATAAATTTAAAGGTAAGTATGAAGCCATGTATTAGATTTTATCGTTTCAATTCAGAGAGGTTTAGTTTAAAATATCGGTTTTTTTACACACAAAAAATGATAAATTTAGGTATTAATATAATACTCATTTGTTTGGCGACTATAATATTCATAAGAAATATGATTACATTAAATCCATTAATCTATAATTGCAATCGCGAAGATGGTAATAAGCGACAAGTGGAATGAGATCCTAAAATTTCATATCTTGGGATGTCACTGTTGTATCTAAACGAAGTAGTCATTTTAAATTCGTTAATATATAAATACAATGGGGAACATGGCAATGAGAAGAAAGTGGCGTAACACTCTGGAATTCTATGCAAAATAGGAAACATTACATGCATTAATCCATAAAGTTAGTCGCGCAGTTGGTAATGAGGGACAAGTATTCGGAAATTCTGAAATTCCACATCTCGGGATATACAAATTTCTAATTCCCTTTCTTGAAATGTTACTTTTAGGTCTGTTCGACTGAAGAAATGCTTTAAATCCAGTACTCTGTAAGTGCAGTCCACAAAGTGGCTGTCCCATCAGAAAATTCCAAAACTCATAATTATAAAGAAATCTCACTTACCTGGCAAGTCACTTACCTGGCGATGTTAAGAAGTCAATCATGAATCATAGACTAGATTAAGATCCACATTTATGACACAAACATTTACTACATTTTATTTTACGGGAAAAAAATTGAATATTTCAGCGACGAATTACTTCACTGTCAAAATAATCACAGCTATCGGTTGCACTGAAAGACAGGAAGTCAGCTGCTCAGCGATAAAAGCTCTCACAGCAGTCATGCTTTCAAAGCGACTACTTAAAGAAAAGAATACAAAGTTAAACGATAACTTTTGGATGGAACAACTCCAAAATCAAAAACAGTAAATAAATCATGGATGCAAAATGAACCGCCACCTGATGGCGAGAATGCCTCAGTGGTAATGAGGGGAAAATGATATGAAATCCTAATACTTTATCTCTTAGAATATTAATATAATAAGTACGTAAATGAGAACAGGCTTTAAAATCTATCTGTCCTTAATTAAACTCCGGAAGGTCCTAATAAATGAAAATTTTCGCGGGTTGTATGACTCAACCTCTGAGAGAGACTATTGTATTGAAATAGGTAAACTTTCAAATCCATTAATCTATACTGCAATTGGGAAGCTGATAATGATCCACAAATGGTGCGAGACTGAATTTTCACCTCTTGGAATGTTAAAATTTTATTTAAACCAAGTAAGAAACATTTTAAATTTATTAATAAACAAGTGCAATCGGAAGGATGGTAATGTAGAATAAGACGATACGAGACTGTGAAATTTCATCCTGTGGGGTGGTACTATTAAGTCTGTTCGAAGGAGGAAACACCAAATCCATTAATCTATAAGTGTAGTCTGAAAAATGGTAGTGAAGGAAAACTGGTATGAGATCCTGAGATTCCGTCTCTCGAGATAATGTTTTAGGAGGCAGGTAATCGAAATCATATATGAACAGTCAAAAGCTGTCCTGATCCTGTTGATCTGAAGCTGTTCGCTTGATTTCTCTTTGATCAGCCTTGAAATCGACTGAGTTAGTCTGAGGTTACTTTCCTGCCTAATTGTAAATTTGTGGACTTATCAGTGTTCAAAATATAATGATAAACAGCACATTTTGCTACTAATTTACACTTCTATCAATTCTATTATAGAATATTTATACTCATTATATTATACTTGTGCATAATGTTTTTATACATGTACTGTATACTCATTTATAATTTTAACACCTGCAATACAGGAATATATAATTTTTCATGGTAACTAAAATATTAGATTTCTACTCTTGTATTGTCAACGAAAGGAAGCTTGTTCAGTCCTTAAATTCGCTTAAACGTTTTACTAAAACATTCTTATGCCACACATTCTATTTATTTTTTATTTACTAGAATCCCGTATATCCTGATTACTTACTGAGATAAATGATTCACATTCAGTTAAGCGTGTTGCGATTTACCACACCACTTACAGATGTTTCGTTGGATGCTGTGTTTCTTTTACTATTTATATCTTGCTCTTTATGTGGCACAAAATCAATAAGCTATTTTTATTGCTCCATGCAATAGTTATACGAATTTTTATTTTGCTTCCGGTTCTGCAGAAAGATAAATTGAATGCTGCTGTTTATTATTCATTCAAGATTGAAAGGCGAAAATTTGAGCATTGTTGGTGCTATTTGTGTTCTAATTGAAGGGATTATTATTTCTATGTTTAGAAGCTTAACTGCTGACTATTATTTACTCAGTAATTGCATAGCTTATTCCATTCATTACATATATATATATATATATATATAATACATTTAGATAACGGAAAAGAAAAGTGCTATATTCCTCCCACAATTTATATCCACCATTGCATGGACCGGTTTTAAGTGTCATTATTCTCGAAACTTCACATCCAGTAGCCATTTAACAGATATAATTGGAGAAATGAATATACACAGCTTTTGTAAAAAAGACAATAGGCATCAGTAATGACAGTAAGCTTCAGCCAATGTCATCTAATTTTGAATCGAGATAGTCTAAAGGATGCTACCATAAAATCTCATGTACTTCTGCCGCTAACTTTTTGAGAGATCTTATGGATTGTTAAACTTCATCTGCCTGTACTACGCTTAGAAACAAGAAACACAAAAGATCATGCGCTATGCAACATTCAATATCCAACCTCTTTGCTTGTTTACTACTTTTTCTAAACACTGTGGCATAGAGGCAGCCTACGAGTCATTTCGGAAATATTATTGTATTTTTTAGAATGTTAGTTTATTAGTTTACAATTTCGGTTTCATAGATTATTGTAGTGAGTTGGTTGATGGATTTTATTTAATTAGTTACTTATACAGTGTATTTTATGTAATAATATTACTGTACAGTTTTGCTTAATGAAATCTGTGGCTACTTATTCTGTTTGTAAGTGCTTATTTTATACATTATCCAATAGATCAGGCATGGCCAAACTGCGGCCTTCGAGCCGAGCCACATACGACTCTTTGGTCCCTTAAATTTGACTTGCGTCGTGACAAACAATAATTTTACTTTCGAAATATAATTCCAACTTGCAATACAAATCGTACTACGGCACACATTTTGACAATCACTTATTTCATTTCTTAAAATGATAACATAAATATAGTAATTCAAAACATTTTAAAACTGTTCATCCAGTCCATAGCGTTGTAAAGAAAATTGGTGCGCCTTAGTAGAGACTATAGCTCTTACCTTTAAGTATGATATAAAAAAATTAGAAATCAAAATAGTGAGTAATTATTTTATTTGGAAGTAATCAATATTTGTTTAAGATTTTAAAAAGTGTTTATAGGTATATATATAAAATAAAAGAACTCATAACTATAAAAACTGACGGCGAACAGCCTCAGAACTAGGTGAATTTCACTTTAAAAGCAAATTTTATAGCACAAAAGATTTTTGTGAGAATCCTTTTTTCTATCTGTTAATTATTTTAACTTGTAAAACTTTGCTATAAAAAAGAATAGCCTTTTTCTGTGACCGAAACATGAACGCATGCGACTCAAAATTTCAAAAATCAGAATTTTGATACGGAATTTTAATTAATTCGCTAAACATGCGTCTTTAAGACAAAATATATGTAATCAATGATATTTGAAGGAATGTGAGCATTCAAAATTAATTGTCGTATACCCAAAACTTATAAACAACTTTTTCATAAAATGAAACTTTAACTAAAACCAAAATTTAAGTCACAATGTCACCTCAAAAGAAATGTAAATAGTGAGATATACATAGCACTGATAATGATTTTATTGGAATATTTAAAACATAGACATCAGATTTAAAAAAAAACATTAATTTCATTTTAGTATTAGCAGATCCATTCTCAAGTGACGTTAAACTGACTTGCTAACGTGTAAGTCAATTGCGTGCATTTCATTCCCATTTCAGAGTTTCGTAAATCCCAAGTAAAGAAAATATGCTTAAATAAACTTTTAGTACTTCTACATTTTAAATGATCCATGAAATATGCAAAAAGATGGTCATTATTATTAAACAGAAAGTATTACTTCATTACTACTAAATAGAAAAATATCTTCATATACATATATATATATATATATCTTTTCAGAGACATTCTCTACTTATGGCATATCTTTTCGTAAATATGTATATTTATGAGCCCTGAATTTCTTGTGTAAAGCATATTAAAAGCAAAATAAGAACAAATATTCGGATGAACATATTTCAGCGTTCTGTTAGCAATGTACACCATGTTCATCAAACTATAACCTGTACGTTAAAATAGGAATTTCAAAATTGTAACGATCTTCCCTCGTTCATGATCATAAAGTATGGCGTCATCGCCACAAAGAGTGGTTTAGGTTACTTTGGTAAATTGAGGATTCGTATGTCTCTGAAAAAGTTGTTACCATAGTTACGGAACAAGCAGGAAACAAGCATGATCTTGAAGTGCCCATTGAAATAATAGATTATTTATTTGCAGAGATACACTGACATTCAGAGAACCTCAGTGTTCACTTTGAAAAAGCTATGTTTCCGAATTTCCCCAGCAAATACGTGACAAATTAGAAAGAAAATGCAATTATAAGAAAAGGCAGTAATCATGATGTATGCGATCTACGGCGTTGATTTAGTTGTTTATTTATTAGATGGTGGTATTAAAATCAGCTGTTGTTTTAATCAGTTCTTTTTACGCCATTTTATCGCAAAATCGAATTTAAAAGTAGCGTTTTAGTGATGCTATCTGAAAACCAAAAAACTAATTAAACGCTGTAGACAGTATACTACACGATTACCAACAAAATGCTATAGTAATGAACATCTTTTATACATTCCATGGATCATGTGGAGCAAAAGGCAGCTGGACAGACATGATTAAACTTAGACGTTGAAAGTATAAAAAAGACACTTTAAAATAAAAATGAATTTTTTTATAATTAGTATTAGATGTAGTTTGCTTGAATAACTAGGAATGTCTTCATGGAATACATAAAATTCAGGATTTTTCAGATGTAAATTTTTAGCATAGACAGTGTTATCATTATTCATCACAGCAGCTGCTATCTATTTTATAAGCTTAGATTCTCCAGCAAAAATATATTTTATTGACCAGTGTATGACAGTCCGTGGCAAATTAAGATTATTTGTGCACCTGATTCTATTTTATACAAACCTTTTTTTTTTTTTTTGCATGAACTGCAATTAATATTTTATTCACGTTTTACGCGTGTTGCTTTTATTTTAGACAAGCTGGCGAAGCCGATTTCTGGCCACCGTTGGAACACCCAAATATACGAATTAGGATGATATTTTTCCCCCACGACAACTCCTATAAGAGACATCCAAAAATTTATATTTTCCGTATTTCAGCTGTTTACATTTATATAGAGAGTTGATTAGATGTTAGATAGAACTGGACCCCAGAAAGTGGCATTATACAGGAATCTCATCAGTCTTTACTTGAAGCCGAGTTTTTAATGAGACACTATACTAATATATAATCTAAAAGGTTTCAGTTTTATTATTTAAGACTTTTATTATCAATGTTAAAATATGTTAGATTTTGGCTTAAAGTATAAAACGGAAGTGATACCATATTTGCAGCTCTTAACAACGTATATTATGAATTAGCCCAAAACTTCTCAAATCTGATATTTAAAAGAAGTACGTCGTTGAGAATAATCTATTTTTTTATCTAAGCACTAAATATATTTTTGGAATTCTGCTGTAAGTTCATTTTGAATAAAACTATCGTTATGAAGCAATTAAAGGTATTAGTCTCAGTCCTCAAGTGTTCGTTATTGCTGTGTATTATTTTTAAAAGAATTACACAGTAAATGTAAATAATATGCTGAATATGAAACGCGTGACAACACTTAACACTCTGTCGGGAATTCAAAAATATGCTGATTTAAAAAATTTTGTGATTGTTAAAATTTTGATTTCTGAACCCGAAATTCTATATAACAAGAAGACATACTACGATCAATGCGATAGTTTCTCCTCCAGATGTGTATACGTCTAGAAACGCTCGTCAGATTAAATCGGATCTCATCCGTTAGCAGCACCCTACTCCCTCCGATTTGTTCAGTTCTTCTGTTCCCGGCACCACAGAAACCGATGTCCCCGATAAGCAGACAATAACGGCACACAACGTATTGATCCTCATGCGTATAAACCATGCTTGTGAGACCTCCTGGTCACAGTAAAACGTGAAATTGTCTGTTGCGTTTCTCTAGCGATACCTCACGCTGTCTGCTGCCAGTCTCGTCTGCTCAGTAGTACAATATAACCGTCGCCTACCACCGTTATTGCTCATAGAAGACCGCTGCTGAACGTTATCCAGGCTCGTGAAACGATTTTGTTATGGTCTCTTGAACGTTCTCCAGGCTCGTGAAACGATTTTGTTATGGTCTCTAACTCCTTCGTCACACTTCGACTTTCTTTCAGCTTCCCAATGACGTGACCTCAGGTAAAGTCATACACATGATTTCCCAGTTTACCATATTATAGGGTAATAGCAACACGACGTCGTTGAAATCACTGTACAACGTGTAATAGCTTTCACCAGACTGCCGAGAGTACATTGCCTATGTGCTTTATACCCGTCCGACACTTCTCTCCCTAAGTCATGTGCCATAGTTATGCATCCTCTACTCTACCGCTCTCAAGCTTATCTCTTACCTGATCTTTTTATCCTTTCTGTTGCGTTGTTCCGCTTTTATGCTAATTTCTTCGCCTCGTCCTTAACTTTTGCACATCAGGGTACATTCTTTGTAAGAGCTATCGCATCCTCCGTTCCTACTTTTATAAATCAAGTGGTTAACATTCTAAGTGCGTAAAGTATTTCACCCGCCTTCTTCGCTTGCCTTCGTGGTGTAGTGGTCAGCACACTCGACACGTAACTGAGAGGTCCGTGGTTCGATTCCCGGCGAAGGCGTTGTTCATTTTCATTCTTCTGCTTCCAAAAAAAAATTAATGACTTTACAAGTGGCAACTGTAAATTCCATTGTTCGTATCCAGCGAGAGCTCTGTTGATTTTTCATATTATAATCTAAATGAATCTTTACAGTGCCACTCAAATTAAATGTTATAGACTATAACTCACCATCACCTGGAATTAGCTGACTGGGTTTTCGTACTTCTCTTTAGCTCCTTGAAAGGAGTAAAGTTAATGCAAAAAAAAATCACAATTCTCCATGTATGCTTGTATCATGCAATATGTTAGCACATACAGTTACAAAATGAAAGGTTGTAGTCACTAGAAGGGCACAATTAAATATCCATGTCTCTTAATCCTGAAAGTTTAACAAATTCTACAACATAATTAGACCTTTCATTTATTACTTAAATTCCTCAAATTGCACATGGATTAAGATGTTAAATATTAGCAGCTTTGACTCCATTTCTATTATCTATATTCACTACGTTCGCATCTGTTTCGTACAGAAAGCACAAGCGCTTTATTGTAGAAATATATTTACGGATTTCTAATCTATCTTCTCATTTCCCTTTCATAATATTAGAGCGTGTATTATTAACACTGAAACAGTTATATCTAAATTATACTGTAATTTATTACTATTGTTAGGAGGTAATAAGCACTTTGTAAGGGTAGAGGAGTGTCTGATTATTATACAGATTACCACGTTCTTGAAAAAGGAATATTTAATTAGCTGGTATTCTACACATTTTCCTAAAGTTATATCCTTGGTTTTCATTTCTTTGATTATCATTTTATAATTTCATTGCAGAAGTCAATCAGTTTAACAACTATGCAAATTTCTCTCACTGCATTTTGAAAATCTCGAAAGTCGCCAAGTACTCCAAATCTCCTTTTATTTCCCAATGACGGAATATTTTTGTGCATCTCCAAATCTCGTTTTGTTTTGAAAACTCTTAGTTGTTCTTCTATAGAATATTAACAAAAAGGTTTCAATTGTTACGCATTTCTACATGAGCAGATTCCCATATATTGTTTTCAGAAGAATTAGGAGTTCAAAGTTGAGATATTTACCTTGTGAGAAAACATCAATTCCTCGCTGATTCTTTAACACAACCTATCTCTTATTTATGTTGCCCACAAGAAGATCCACGAAAAGCCCATGTAACCAACTGCTTTCTCATCAGGAATAAAGCAAGAATTGAAAATAGCAGCGGCCAAATGTCTTAACCACTCTGAATGGATATAGTGGAACCCCAAAACGCTAAATCACCATATGAAATTCCAGAATTTCCTACATTAGACTTTCTGAAAAGAAATTAATAGCGGTCACCTATTAAACACACAATCACCGATTAAACGCATCTAGTACTAAAAATTTCCTAATAATTCAGTTACCATATTAGCTTGCCATGGATAATGGAAACTGAAAATATTTCGTTAAGGAAAAGAAAGTTCAACAGCAAAACATACTTTGTTTGAAGTCTGTACATCCCTTTTCACAATCATCTAAAGTTCTCATAACTTGTTTATATAATGCACATAAGCACGTATCTTAGAAAGTCATTTACAGGCACCAGCAAAGCTTTTAGATTTGAAGAAACATCAGCAATTTAAGCTGTAAATTTTTGACACCTCACATCTTCAATAAAATATTTTTGTTTTTATCAAAACATTACTTGGAAATATGTTTATATCGGATGTTATTTAACATTCTTTGAAGAAATCGTTTGGCTGTTCTATACAAGAAATAATGCGTATTTAAATACTGTTTATTACATTTTGAAGTAAGAACTCGAATCCTTTAACCATTTTATACACTCACGTTTGTGAAAATTGCAACACCATGAAGGACTTACGCGAGTGAGCTGAAATTTTCAGGAAATGCAAAGTAGCGCATGATATGCAAATGATTAGAATTGCAAATCCGTAGCGCATGCGTATGCTGAGCAGCGCCCTCTGAACGGCTGATGGATCCGAATAAATAGACGGCTGTAGCGAGGCGTGTATGGTTATCGGTGGTTATCTGCTAGTGGTAAACGTTAACTCAATCTGTACTTATGCCTCGTCGACGAAAGACAGCGAGATTTGAACAACTTACAGAGTTTGAACGAGGGAGAATCATCGGCCTTCGTGAAGCTGGATTGTCGTATCGTGCAGTAGCCTCTCGTGTGCAGCGTAACAGCAGCACAGTGATGCGCGTTTGGAAGCAGTGGACGGACGAGTGTCGGACAACTCGGAAATCCGGGAGTGGACCCCGAAATGTGACGTCAGCTCGCGATGATAGACACCTGGTCCGCATGGCGCGGACGGACCGTACAGCTTCCTCTAGACAATTGGCAGCACTGTGGTCAATAGCTACAGGTGTTTCATTGTGTGCTTCATCAATTCGTAGACGTCTGCTGCAGTGTGGACTGCGCGCACGGACTCCTTTATACAGGATCCCCCTAACGCACGACCATCGCCGCCTGCGGCTACAATGGGCCAATCAGCATAGAGACTGGCGTGCTGATTGGCAGCATGTCGTGTTTTCTGACGAATCCCGCTTTAATTTGTGGTACCATGATGGCCGCATTCGTGTCAGACGCTATGCCGGTGAACGCCACCTTCCGGAGTGCATTATCGAACGCCACAGTGGACGAACACCCGGAGTTATGGTCTGGGGCGCCATAGCATATCATAGACGATCTCAATTGCTACGAATTGTGGGCAATCTGAACAGCAACCGGTATATCCGTGAAGTTCTACAGCCCGAAGCTGTTCCCTTCCTTCAAAGCTTGCCAGGCGCTGTATTTCAACAGGACAATGCCCGCCCTCATACTGCTCGGATTGTTAAATCCTTCTTTGCAGCGCAGCAGGTACAGCTTCTTCCTTGGCCTGCGTGTTCCCCGGATATGTCGCCAATTGAACATGTGTGGGATGTCATTGGTCGGCGTCTTGCTCGTGATCCTCGTCCTGTTGCGTCTGCAGACGAACTTTGGGTACGCGTACAAACGATATGGAATGCTCTTCCTCAGTCAGACATTCAAACTTTGTTTGACTCCATGCCACGCCGTGTAGCAGCACTTATTGCGGCGCGTGGTGGCCACACAAAATACTGATTTTGATCTCTTGTTCTTGTTTGTTTGCTTTGAACATTTAATCATTTATTTGTACCACTACCACTCAACTGTGTATTAAATTGCATTCAATTATGACGATTCCTTCTTGGTGTTGCAATTTTCACAAACGTGAGTGTAGTTATGAAACCTTTTAAACTATGAATTTTCAGTGATATCAAGCGATAGTGCAGAAAACATATGATTCATGTATTAAGATCCTAACAAATATGTTCTAATATGCTATAAAATATTTTTATAGTAATTTGTTTTTGAAGTTAATAAATAAATAAATAAGAAAGTAATGCTCATTAATTTTTTGCTCATGCATCATGTTCGGAGGTGAACAAAAAGCGACACACATAACCTTAAAATGGTTAAAGAAATAATAGTGTACTTTTTGAGAAAAAATTAATTTGAAATTGGTAATAATATGAGAATAATACCAGACTAAACAATGACTATATTTAGTAAGTGATATTTCGTTATTTAATAGCTTAGAAATTTAAAAATCACGAAGACTGTAACTAACAATGACGAATTCCTAGTTGAAATTATAATTGCTATCGCGTTCAATAAAAAAAGTAAAACTCTGGCTTCACTTAAAATAACACGCCAAATAACTATTATTAGAAATGTTATACCACCGATTCTTGTAGCTTTAGCATCTCCAATAAGTAAAGCACTTATTTATAAATTGAACCTATGACTGCCGCGCTGGATATGATCCCTAAATCAGTGTTCTGTTATGTTAGTGAAATGTGGTTGATACTTGCGAGTGATGATAATTTAAAAGAAACATTTTAAAATAAGTTAGAAAAAGTTTTATTGCTACACTAATTCAACATCACACGCTAGAATTTACATTTGAGCTAACGTACGAAGAATTTAAGTTGTCAAATGAGTGAAAAGAAATGGTTTGTATATGTATTCTTTGTACTTAATGATAAAAATATACTTAAATGAGTCTTGTACCACAGCTTTTCAAAGATAATTAACTTCATTACTTCATATACAGATATTTACCATTAACTTCTAAATCTATTTTACAAATTTTACATGGTTACAATTTGGTTTAAATAAAACAGCTACAAATGAGAATTAATAACTTTTCTTCCTATAATAATGACACCATAAGAATTTCCTGGGCTTGGAAAAAGTTCTTCAAAGTATAATTTGTGTATAACAAATTAAGAAATGTTTTGGATATTGAAACGGTAGCGAAAGTGATCTTCTGCATACTTTGTTTCATGGAAAATGTCAGGATGAGCTAGAATAGTGAAACGGTTGTTACTAAGCGACAAAAAAGGGATAATTTCTGGTTTCGATTGGTGTCTCCCCTCTTTAATACTCCCCGGCATAAGCGCTGATAGTTTCTTACTAGCAATCACGTAACCACAAACCATTCACAGTGACAGCGGTAAACTGCGTATGTCTTCTGATATAACTTTTGAATACGCTGTAAACATCACAGCTGAAATTGTTTAAAGCACTCTCTTCAACTTTCTGAATTTTAACAAATTTTTAGTATATATTACATAAATTTTTGTTAGTTATTGCACTCTCATGACACAGCCTAAATTATACCATGCCAGGTTTAAGCGGTTATAATTTGCAATTTTATTCCTTTTAGCGAAATATTCCCAGTCCTTGTAGAAAGTAAGAGATTACTCTAGATCGTTAAAGTTTTCTGGGTAAATCTCAGTAGCCAAGGGGATCATCTTTTTATTTCATCACGTGAAAGTCTCCTACTGCTCTTTTTTATTTCTCTTTACGAACTAAAGGAAGCACTGTAACCGCGAAAAAATTCAGGTAGGTTAAATTGTGCATATTTTTTGTTTAAAAATGATTAAATTATATTGTTCTTAAGTTCTGTACGTCATTCTGATATTTATGCCTTTAGTTAATCCTCATGCAATAGTAGTAGAATTATCAGCAATTTAAAAGTGTAAGCAGCGTTAGGCCTAAGGTGGGGGCTATTTGTTTACATTTGAAACTCTTCGTGGTGTAGTGATTTAAGTCAGTTGGTGCGCCAACTTCAGTGTCTTCTTGTCCACTGGGACGGAAAGTTAACTTTAAATTTGTTTGCATCAAAAATTCCTTCTGTCCACTGGCCGATTGTTTGTTTTTGAATAGAAACTTTAATTTTCAAATTGCAAAAACTGTCTTTAACTGTATTTAGTATTTTAGATTTTTTCTGTATTTTACAATTTTTAATGAAGATGTTTTGAATTTTTACATATTTTTGCCTTGCCGCGAAGTGAGAACTTAATTGTTTGAATGAGAAATATATCTCTAATAAAATTCGAAGAAATAGTTTAAATGATGTACAGCAAAAATGTATATAATTTAATAGGCTGTACGAGGAAGTAATGCAGTGTTCACCTCAGATTTTTTTACTACCAATATGGTGAGAAGGCATAGGAAGAGATGTATTCTACATTTCGTTCTCTACCTCAGTACATCCGCTTGTTCAAATGAGGTAGATCATACAAGCCCAATGATAAACGTATTTTCCAGAATTCGGACCCTAACCGGTTAGGTGGAATCTTGCTAACAAGTGTATAGATCATGAGACACGTGTTCTTCAGTGGTAAATCAAGTTTGCTTATAACAAATAAAAGAAGACCTAACTTCCTAAATACCATACCAATTCAAATCGAAAGTGTCAGAAATAGTTAATAGTAATCCAAATTAAAGCTGAAGATTTTCGAATGTGCAGGAAATAAAAAAAGATTGGGCATCCTGGAGACTAATGTTTTGTATGATAACTATCATAAATTAACTCATTTGTAAACCACAGAATAATTAATTCTCATCCTTTCATGCAGTTTTAAAATTCAGCATCCAGTGATTGATATTATCGATTCTTGAAATTAAGGAAGGTAAACAATATGCTACTGACCAATTAAAAGATATATTATTATCCGAAAAGTGATTGATAACTGTCACGTTCTTATCCTACGAATTCGTTCATGCCTGTTATTGGCTATTGGCTGGAGGGGGAGGAAGATCGGTGAAGTTTGATGCTTCCAATTGTCTTATCTGAAAAATCCGGCTCAACGTCTGCCGGCAATCTAATAACTGGTGGCAGAGACGTGCAAACTGATTTTGACTAGCACACTCTCTGGTAACGCAGCCAATTGAATCAGATATATCGGAATCTTGATAAATATTGGCAAAATGTGAAGATTCTGGAGAAGACGGACGATGGGTCCCAAGTGGTTTATAGATTGTCGAAATTTCTGCCCGATGTATGTTTAGGAAAGCAAGAGAATTTCCTAACAGTGCTAACTGTAACACCTGCGCCTCTCCTTTAAAAGGCCTCTCCTGAGGCTTGATTGATTAATTTAGAATAGAATAATGTGAGATCTTAAATTTATAAGTTTATGCTTTCAAGTGCAATATCTATTTACGTTTAGAATTAACTCTTAAAAGGTAAATTCAACTATTAATTTTTTCATTATTGTGTCCTTTCAGACATAAATGCTTCTCAAGTAGAAACTGGAGCACTATTGATTTGAAACTATTATTTGCTTTTAAAGCGAAAAGTATTTGAAGATATGAGTTTCAAAATAAAAGAAAACTACACAGTCTGAGTAAATGGAGCAAATCTGCGTAAAGGTTTGGGAAACTACAACTTTGATGTTGATCCTTTCATTCATTTGTCAAGACTCTTATTTAACAGTTTAATTTTATTGTTTTACATAAGATTTTCATTTAAAAAGTAAAAGAGAATAGAATTTGACCTCAGTCGTTAAACCTTAACCTTTTCACACCCAACGTCTAGTGAATGATGCTGCTCCGCGTGCCAGTGACTTTGGAGAGCTGAACGTTACTGTGCACTCAAACACATTTTGCAATTAAGCTTAACAAGAAAAATAATTCCCATGAAATCTGCTTTTTATTTAAATATTTGGTTCCTTGTATATATTATTAAAATGCTATTTCTTGTAATAAAAACAGAAAATAAACTTAAAAAGATATTTCAGAATAAAAAAGTGCAATACTAGTAATAGTGATTATATTCACATATGCAAATTATTCCTGTATAGTAATGTAATAATAAGCATAAGAATTTGTACATTCTGCGAATAATATATCCTATAGCCATATTTACCGACAACAATTAATTATTATTTTAAGCCGCGTGCACTGCGTGAAGCATTTTTAAATTATGAACGCGCGTACTGTACATTCGTAGAATAAAATAGTAAATAATCTTCATTTCAACAATGCTAAGACTGTGGAGATTCTATTCAGTAAATTTTCGTAGAATTCTGACATATATTTTGCACATACAAAGTATGAAATAATAAAACGTTCCGCTTAAGCGTACTAAATAAGGTACGGAAAGCCATCAATGGCACTTATTCGCTCCCGTATCACATTTGATACGGTGAGCCCAGAGAAACTGAGCCGTATCATATATGATACAATGGGAACGAAGAGGATGAGATATTTTAGTCCCTACCACTTGTCTAGTTGCTAAGACTGTTTACTGTTGGTAATTTTCATGTGACTAATCTCACTACTCTGATATAATTAGAACAATACGAATTTTATCATGGAAAGGAGTACAAGATTGCGTCTGTCGTTCGCCTGAACCTTGAAATCATACAGGTGGCAATACGACTTTTTCCATTTTCCCAATATTTTAAAGGAGACCACTCCGGGGAACGAATTCGAGATTCTTCCATGTTTTTCCGCTACCGGTAAAGATTTTTAGTTAGCACTATATTTTGAACGCCCTCATGCCACATAGACACTAGGCCAGTGGTTCTTAATCTTTTGTCCCATGCGCCCTTTTCAGTGTTGTTAGACAACTATTCTGCCCTCCCTCTTCTTTCCAAAATTCGAAAAACACATATACATTTATTTGAACTTACATTATTTTTAGCGTGTTCTATAAGTTGAAAATTTCGATAAATCTGTAAGGATTTATTTATTTTTATCTAACTAGAAATTTTATGTTAAATAGCTTTACTGTCATTCTTCTTTTCCATCCTCTTCCCAGAATGCCAGTTTTTACTTCGTGCGTATT
Source organism: Stegodyphus mimosarum (assembly GCA_000611955.2). Classification (NCBI taxonomy): domain Eukaryota; kingdom Metazoa; phylum Arthropoda; class Arachnida; order Araneae; family Eresidae; genus Stegodyphus; species Stegodyphus mimosarum. Next base: position 85,155 of record KK122545.1, read on the forward strand.
CAAATGAGGTAGAAAGAAATAATATTTAAAGGAAGGTTTTAGAGTGTTTAATCAGAGCGTGTTCAGCATTATGAAGGCCACGTTACTAGTTGAAACTCTTCGATAACAGTCTGTCTGCAACGTTGCGTTATTCTTGCCATTAGAGCTTGATGTATTAGGTTTGAGCCAACTTTCGCGTTATTCATTCTGTGTTGCCTTTTGATAACTTACTTGAATTAGTTTTAATTTGAATGGATTACCTCTGTGTTAAGCCATAAATGCTGGCTGGTTTTGTAAGCACAACAAGTACCTTCTGTTAAATTACTGAGTTTTAATAAATGGGTCTTTATGCCTGCTTATATTATGTGTCTTTTTACTGGAAATAACGATAAATCACTTAACTTCAGCTTGAGTCTCAATTTAGTTTATGCTTCTCAAGAAAGTGAAACTCTACAAATACTAAAACTAACTTGAATAAAAGTAACTCTTTGTACTCATAAACTACAATTGAACCCATAAAAAAAGGCTGACCTCCGTTCCCTCCAAAATATGAAATTGTCTCCTCCCTGACCGAGAACGCCTGCAGTAGATATTTACTACCATGTGCTCTCCATGTTTTCGTACCCGGCTATGGAAGTCAGCTTCATGAACTGTTATTCTACCTGATCGGGATACTGGTAGTGTTTCTCTAATCGAACTCATGGAAACGGACTTTGGTTGTATAGGTGTTTATTATGATTTTATTCATGTGCAACATACATACGAATTCATTTTCATTTGAGTTTCCTTTTCGAAGGGATCCCTTCCTTTAGACAGAAGCCACCAGTGATCGAAGGGTAAAGTCACTGAATCCTGGCAGTTTCATCTGGGTTCGCATCGCGGGGAAAGGGCCGGCTGCATGGAGGGTTTCATGATTTTCCCCGTGTGTAATGTGCATACGATATAATTTCTCTTAGAAAGTCCTCTGTAATGGCATTTGTTCCCCTAGGCTGACAGCCGTAGTGTTCCTTACTGTAATTAGATAAACCAAACACTTAGAAATAAGAGGAGTTCAACTAGTTTTGCATTTCTTGAACATACCATTGGATTATACATTGAAGACTTCTTGCAATCAAAGTCAATTAAGATATTTCATGTATTTAATTTAAATTAATGTTGCTTTTTCTTAACACTTGACGTTGTAAGGTTAAACCTAACTTGCAACCGTTTAACCTTTCTGTACTACAGACGACTCATCATTCTCGCATTTTAACTTAAAGTATAGCGCTATAAGAAATATAACATAAGTAAAATAATAATAATAAAGTACAAGTAATAAAATAATAAAGTAGTAAAATAATAAATCTGAAGGCTTTCAGATTTTATATTACGCCTAAAAGGGCATTTTTCTAACATTTTGTGTGTTACCTTTATTTTTTAAATATCATGCTCTTTGCACTTAAACCATAAAATTTAATTCAACAGCAATATCTCAAAATAATTTAAAAAGAGAATATCTTTAGACTTTCCGATACACAGTCTCGCTCGCTGGAGATAAAAATGTTTTATCTTTCTCTCTCCCTACAGTATTGCCATTGTTCGCTTTGAAATCGTTGAGTTTGTTAATCAGAAATTCGTTAAAGTTTTACAAAATATGAAATAGATAATAAAAAAAATTCAGATTCCAGGAATTGGGCTTCGAGATGCCCATATTTGAGTGGTGGACTAAGTTATTCAAAATTTGTCGTATCTAGCTATCGTTGTTTGTTCACAGGGCGAAAAGCATACATAACATATATTCATAAAAATTCTTTATTATTTAATTTCTTTAAACATAATGCAGGGCTCTAACATTTGGTAACAATTATTTGAAAAGTGAAACGCCGTTTATAGTAAATCAACGCAAAATGCCAAAACGAAATTAATAGTCCTTCTGGGCAAATTGGCGCTATGGGCTAGTAATAATAATAATAATTCTATTATTCATACACAGAAATGAAAATGCAACAAATATATTAACCGTCTTTGACGAGTCTGGAAATAGAGTAAGTTTAAATATGTGCACCTTAATTAAATTATACCAACCCTGAATTAAAGGATGAAGTAGACGTACATGACAGATTTAATATAAAAATATTAATTAAAATAAATTTTATTTGCTGCGTTAATTTCATAAGAGTTTTGTGCAACTTGTTTAAACCAGTTAGAAACGTAAAATTTTATTTGATTCACAAAATTTCGCTTAAGCTGACTTGGATGACTAAAAATCTAAGTTCTGTAGCTGCGCATTTTCGGGAAATTTGTTTTATATTTATGAAGGTTTCTAAATAGCCAATTTGAAAGTATTTACCTTTCGAGTTTCACAAGGAAATATTACTCAGCAAATTTTGAAAAATGCAAAACCCATGAACCATATGATTTATTGTACAATGGTACTCTCCCGCTAAAGAAGCAGTACACATTTTCGGCGCAATATTGGCACACTTTGAGTTATTTTGGCATGATCTAAACGAAACGGAACAATCGGAACAGCAATAAGACATCCTGTCTGATTCTACAAAAAATTCACCAAATCCCATTGTGATGAAAGTATGCGGCTCACGCTATTTTTGTTATTTTTATGAATAAGTTGTGATCAGTTTCCACATTTTTTTGCATCCACTGATTTTAACTTTAGGAGATGACAATAATCGCTCTTTTGTAACATACTGCTCTGGGTGCCTCTCTTCTGCAAGATTCTAATTAATAGTTGCTCTGCGAATCATTTAATGTATTTTTTGGTTTACAAACTTAAGGAGGTTCACTCCTGACGCCACGAGTGAATAAATCTTAAGGCATGTAAATCCGACTACATACATTGCCCTTTATGTAAATTCTGCTAAATAAAACTAAAAGTAGATTCGTGACGCATTTCAAGAATTTCATTTCATAATAAAATACACAAAAATTATCGCAGAATGCATCTGTATTTCTCAGTGCAGATATATTGTTGGAAATTCATCTTTAATCCATGATGAAAACATTTAAATGTACTCCTTGCACAAAAAAATAGGACAGTTCTGTATCTCCCGTTCTACTGGGCGATTGACGAAATGTAACTTGCGTGTTTTATGTCTCAAAAGCGTGACTTAGGATATATATTAGATTTGTATTAAACATTATTCTAATATATTTATTTTTGACACAAAAATGGGATATTTTCTGAAACGACATAGCGATTATTTTCTAACATTCGTTTCTACAAATTATGCCTAAATTCTAAGTTTTGAAAAAATTACAACAGTTTTGAAAAAACTACTGTTTTTAAAAAACTAGCTCTCAAGTTAGCTCCTCAGTGTTAATTGAATTTGGTATATATTTTTTAATCTCTCTTTTTTAATACACTTACTTGACTCCTTCTTTCACAATTCAAAATTCAGTTTTAGTCCAAATAAAATTCGCTGCTATTTTCTGATTTGTTCTTAAAATTTGTATATTTTAGTAAATTTTACACATTTTTCGGAAAACTGTTTGATTTATAACCTATAAAATGTTTACCATAATCTTATGTCAATGTATTTCTAGGCACACATGAAAAACTTAGAGTATTTGTATTCAGAATTTCCCAAGATATACGTGAATTTATATACTGACGCTTTTTAAAATTTAGCATCTATGTTATGAGCGATAATAATGCCAAAAATGGTTTACGAACTTTATTCAAATTATTTGAAAGAGTGAATGATGTACATTTTATTCCTCTCCTGAAGAATGACACAGAAAGGCAAACTTGTTACCATAAATTAAGAATTTCGCCAAGTGAGCTATTCTTGACGCAAAGTGAAAAAATGCGCCAAGACACATTTTAAAATATCTCTGTAAGTTTGTCATCAAATTTTATAAAATTTAAAATTTAGGCGTAATTTGAGTCATAGAATTGAATGGAAGAAAACGGTACATCATTTCAGAAAAAATCCGATTTGTTTGAAAATAACCTATGCTAGAACAGAGCTGTATCAATCTAATATAAATTCTAAGTCGCACTTTCGAGATATGAAAAACGCAAGTTAAGTTTCGTCGATCGGCCAGGTAGAACGGGAGCTACAGAGCTGTCCCATTTTGTGCAAGGTGTAACAATTTAACAATTCGAGAGAGAAGAATGGATTTATATTGAAAATTTGTTCTAAAATTCCATGCTACCATTTCTAGAATCGTAGCGGTTAATTAACATTTTGAAAGAACGTGTGTCCATTAAATGGGGTAAGAAGCAGTTAAAATTGTTTGAAACATTTACTGACTAAACTGGTTACCGTTGCTGCATGAAGTTGGGTTAATTTTCAAATAGCGATCATCGTTTGATTAATCATGGAAGGGGCGTGTCAAAATGTTTTTTGATAGTGGCCGATGTAGCACAAAGTGCTGCGTGTATAGTGCTATGTGAAAATACAGTACTATGTTTCTATCAATTTTACAAATCGACATTTACTAAAAATTTATTTAAATTCATTTCAAAGTAAATTAAATATATACATCATGCTATTATCCTAACTTTCCGATTATCCGCCACCGCAGTTTCAGCACCTCATATAATCAGGTTTTTATCATATTTTCGAGTACACACATGACACTAGCCAACTCACGCACGTGTTTAAGTACTCGTAAATTTACATGTTTTATATTTGATCAGAATTTTACTAGTTAGTGTCTCCCCAACAGCATTTGTTCACTTTCACTTGTAGAAGAAAGCCTGGAAATGCATCTCCCTTTCTTCTTTTTGAGTTGCCCTGCATTGCGTGCTGATTCTCCGAATTTTGCATATGCTTGCATATCCTCTGATGGCCAATGGTGCTGATATTTGCTTATACGTCACCTTTCTACTGAGTTGGTTTTTCATTATTCTGATCGCAAAAAGAGCTTTTCAACAATTTCATAGTTTATGTTGAAAAATGAATTTTTTATTTCAGTTTTGCACATTAGTGTATTTATCTGTCTGCATTATTAATTTCACAAGAAATGCTGAATAATTGTTGAAGCACTACTGAATAATAGGCAGGGTTTATTTTAATGAGGTCATTGTAAAAGTTAAACCGTATATCAGATGATGGATTGCATTAAGTCTTTCTCTACTAAAAGGAAATATTTTTGAGCAGCTTAAAATCAATGCTATTTGCATTTTAGTCTCAATTTTATGCATCAAAACTCTGCATACTATGAACAGTTCTGATACTGCATACTATGCAATATCTTATTTCAGATATTCAAAATATTCATGGCCATTAAAATTCCTACACTATTGAGGCACCATACAACAAATGCTGTATTTGAATGAAAGACACTACATGATGGGATATGGGAATGATTAGCATTACCGCAAGTGTAGAAAGCATAAAGCATACATAAGTAACACCATCTAAATTGCACATAAATGGGATGATTGCACAACCGGTTTCGCACTTGCAAATAGCATTTGAACGTTGTTTTTTCTGTATATATCTTGTTATGCCACAGTTAAGATGAAAATACTCTTTCCAGCACATGTAGAAATTCAGCAGG
>KK122545.1:90678-151522 GCA_000611955.2 Stegodyphus mimosarum
CGTGGCATATGATTTTACTTATCGTTACGTTACATTGCTTCTCGTATTGATCGGGATATCATGACTTTCAGGGAATATGGAATTAATGTGTACAGCAAGGCCATACTGAAAGCTATGAAGAATCTCAGCATTCCCGGGCTGCTGATGGCCGAGAGGACAGATGGTGTCCTTCCAGCCTTTCGAGATAGTACAGACACATGTCCTGAATCGGGAATTCAGCTCGTACACAAAACGACTAGCATTTGCACCGACAGTGCAGTAAGTAAGTAGCTTAAACATATGGTAATTACGTATGGTTATTTGGTACCTAAGCGGTAGACTTATTCTGTGCAATCTCATAACTAAATTACTTCGTTTCGTTGAGTGATTTTTTTTATTAAATATACAAATATGATGTCCTACCAATTTCAAAATAATAATTCATGTGATTATTAAAATACATTCCTCGATATATGAGCTTCTAGCTGCCTATCTGATCAACCAACCGGAATGAAATTTCAGATATCGTTATTTGAAAGTATGGCGCTCGAGAATGTGATAATTTCAAATAACAGAACTCTCACAATTACCGTTAAAGTGGAAAGCTTTCGAAATTTTTGAACAGCAACACCCACTTTTTTTCTGCGCAAGTTGATCAGCGCATTGAAAAATCATAAATGCAGTTGGAAAGATACACATGTTACAAAACATGCTGGCGCAAAACATTTGCAAAGAAGAGATAATCATCATTCTTCATCACTTCTCATCAGATGAGATGATGATTGTAAGTGGCCGTTAAGGATATTATAGACAGATAAGGCTCATTTCTCCTTAACTGGGAACGTAAATTCCAAGAACTGCGTTCACTAGGCTGATGAAAATTCTCACTATGAGGCACCACGGCTTTTACACAAAGCTAAAGTGACTGTGGGGTGACTCATCGCAACTGCATTCGTTCTCAGTTTGTATTTCTTCGAAGAGCTGTCACAAGCACTCCGTATACAACAGTTTTGCAGAATTACGTCATTTCAGACCTACAGCAGAGCAGTGTCGTTAATGGTATTGTATGGATGCAAAGATGCAAAATGTTGCTCTCTACACATCTCCACATGTGCTCAGAAAGTGCTGCAACAGCACTTTCGAGATATAGTCATTTGCCGTAATTTTGCAGCTTCGTGGTCACCGAGATCTCCTGATCTCACACAGATGGGTTACTGTTTCTAGGATTATTTTAAATCTCAGGTATACACATCAAATCCACGATTTTTGTCAGAACTTGAAGATGTCATTAAACATGAAGTTATAAAGATTCCTCCTGCGGTGTTATTTTTATCAACTATCCCCCGCATGCGCTGCGTTATCGTCTCCGAATGTGTGCACGTTGAAAATTATATTCCAATCAAAGTTTTTTTTTTTCTTCTCTCTTACGACCTCATTAGTCCTTTACAATTCTTTTCGTTACAAACATTTTGTGCTGGCAACTTTCGTCTTACGTGTATCTTTCCCACTCTATTTATGATTTTTCAATGATCTGATAAATTTACATACGGAAAAAGTGGGTATTGCATTTAGAAATGTTTTCAGTAACCGTAAGAACTCTATTGTTTTAAATCATCACAATTTCGAGTGGGTACTTTTAAATAAAAATATTTGATATTTCATTTCGATTGGTTGGGCGGATAGGCCCTAGGGGTTGTTTTGTTTTCTAGTAAATATTAATTTACTAGAAATTAATATAATATTAATTTACTAAATATTAATTTACTAGAATTTATTAATAAAGTGTGGAAGTATTTTATCCTTCGACACTGAGCAGCTCTCCGTGAAACATTAATAGAGGCAAATACTTTACGTCCAGTATTTTCAGTTCTAAAGCGGCGCAAAAATTACGTTAACTTCTGGGTCTTTTTCAAAATCGCGTTTTCATAATTTTTTTGCAATTCTGTTTCATTATTCCCCTGTGATGGAAATTATATGTCTGCAATAGATTTGACATCTGTTAAAACGCCTCATATTGCGGTTCAAGTGTTCACTTCGAAGAAGTGAAATTTCAGGATTTTAAAAGTTGCTTTTCTCGTAAAAGTCAGAGATGAGAAATAAAACTTATTCTTTGATTAATGTGTGTTAAAGACTGAAGGTGATGGAAATTTTTAATTAGGAACAGTGTTATAGTGTTTAAACATTTAATTTTTAGAAACCATAGAATCGAAAAGAGAATCACACCAACTGCCATAAAAGATTACAGATGGACAAGATTACAGACGGATGGGATATTAGTTAGGACTTTGACTGCCGTGCCGAAGGGCACAGGATCCAATTCCAAGAAGGCATGGATGTTTGTAAGCGTATAGTGGCACTCAAAATACAAGATGAGTCTAAATTCTCTTGACAGGTTGGTGTAAGCGGAGAATGAATGGGACGCCATTTTCTTCCTTCCGATTCTATTTGGAGTGGAAAACGCAATGTATGGTGATACCTATGTAAGGTTTATCCTAATTTTATAACAGTTATTTTATGCACCTTTCCTATCTCTTCTAGCTTACAATTTCCTATCAGAATGTATTTTCAGAAACGCGTTTAACGCAAATGACTAAGAGTAGTATTTAAGTCGAAGCTTCACTGACTTTGTTAGAGAGCCAGAGTTCCTGACTAGCGCTCGTTTGCCTTTAGTTACGTCTCTCTCTAAGCTTATACTACGCTCGGCAATACTTTAGGCCCTTGATAGCTTCGCCTACTTAATTGATATTTAGGGGCCAACTACGTAGAATATTGATAGCTTCGGCTATATCTTTTAGTTAAGCATTAGCTAAGTTTTAATTCTTATTAATTTGAATCAATCCAAGCCAAGTGGAGGCTTTGCTGTACGCTCCGAGGTAGGAGCAAACTGTGTTTATCCTTATTTTGACAATTAAAGGGTAATTAACCCTTCTTGAAGTCTCCGTTCACACACTCAAGCGATTATTCGCTTATCAGTGTAGAAGTTGCTTATATTGAACTGTGAAATAAAAGGGTGGAATCCTGCATCTAAAAATATGCCTACAAAACTGCATAGGTGTTGGCCTTGTTTTAAATTGTACCTGTGCTGTTGATAAGGAATGTATAAGTTCCGATGCAGTGTTGTAAGATTTTAGTTTAAACTAAAAAAGTTTTATGTTAATTTCTCTTTCGTGTGAACTCTTATTTCAACTTCCCGTTAGAATGAGCGCGCGTTCAGCTTTATGCTAATTTGAGGTGGAGCCAAGTTTTGTATTTAAAAGGTTAGCAAGGAACTTCTCGGTGTGAGAGAGTTTTAGTCTCAGATCACTTCGGCTCTGTGCGGCGTTCGCCTGACTAGCTAGTATTTAAGTTCTAAGCCTTAGCGCTGTTACGCTATTACTTATTGAAGAAATCTAAGTGCGTTAGTATTAGACAAATCTTGCTACGCACCATTGATAGTTTAGATTAGAGGCCAACCTCGCGTTTATAACTCTGAGAAAAACAACTTCTTAAATTTTCTACTTAACTTTAAATTATTTGATTGTTCAGTTTAGACCCAAGTGCGGTCATTATTTTCTGTTATCCCTTCCGAGTTGGAAAGTGGCTGTAAATAGTAGTTTAATAAAAGGGTAATTTTAAACCCTCCTTACGTGTAGTTATTCTACCACTTAACCACAGTAATTCTACCACAGAACATAGCTGCATTCAACTCCCTGTTTGAGATCAGGACTTTGATACTGTTACAAATATGTTCGCCAAAAGTATGCGCAGAACACTCAGTCCTGGCAGTGTAAACCGACTAGGAGTTTACCTGTAAGTTGTTTTGTAAGGATTTAAAGTTAAGCTAAGGAACACGCAGTTTCACCTTTTCATTAATTTGTACGATTAATTCATCGGTTTAGTTGTATATTTTCATCAGTAACTTTTAAGAAGGAGCTTAGTGAATTTTTTGTGGATTTTAATTTGAGCTGTTCACCTAATATTTCATCATTTTCGAGTTTAAATTATCGCGACAAGTCAAAGAACGATTCATCTTAACCCATGTTCCTCAATTTTCTATACGTGTCGCGGAGGAGGAAAATGTCGGCTAGGTACCAAAGAACCGGCACATCACAGAGGGGAAATTATCGCCAACAGATTCCGCCGCCAAATCCCTTGGCGAATGTTCCCTTTCCTTTGTAGCGGCGTTGCAGACAAAGTGGTTTACATTAGGTCTATGGAGCCTTTCCTTCTTTACATAGAGGTTCTTTGGCTGAGTGCTTAAGATTACTGAATGCTAATAATTTGACTGAGTTCAAATTCGGGGAAAGAGCTGGTTGTATGGTTATATTTTGTGGCATGTTACGTGAATACGAGCCAACTCCTTTACAAAGTCTGTCCAAGAAAGCATCATTGCTTTTAAGGCTGGTTTCAATTTTATGATTTGCAATATTTCAAAAACCTATTCTTATCTGCGATTTGAACTTATATTCTATTTAACTTGGAATTTAAAAAGTTCTCAAGGACGATAAATCTGATTGTTAACCGGTAAGCCGACTGCTCACGTTAAAAGTGAATTTCGCAGAACTGTATCAAAATTATTTACATTCGAAAAAAAAATCGAAATATTCTAATCGTTATTAAGAAATTATATTCGTATATTACATATATATATATTAAAGAAATCACCTTAGTAAACGTCGCTAAATTTTCGGAAAGCATTACACTCTAGCAAGCAAAAACTATTCTTAACAATCAAAATTCTTCAGTAACTCTGTGTTTTATCAGTTCTTCATTTTAATAAGCAATGCAATGGCAAAGTAGAAGAAAAAATATTATATTCTCCAGTAAAATTTTAAAAAGCATTACTTTGAAATTTAAGATAAATAAAAGAGAGATGCTATTAAATTTTTTTAAAGGATGTTAAGCAAATTGAATTAATAAAAATATACTGAATTTTGGTAACTTTAAATTACGAGAAACGCAAATTAAGAAAAATGCATATTAATTATTCATATTTTAATATTTTAAATGGTCTTATAAGGAGATTAATAATTTAAAAACTTAAAACACGAAACATTAAGGAACACGTTTTGTTCCTCTTGACTACATGACCACAGAAGCGAAAATTATAAAAATAAATATAAAACAATACATAAAATTCGACGTACTATACAACAATATTTAAAATATGTACATCCTTCCTCAAAGAGTCAAGAGATATAGATGTATACATAAATACATATATCATATATATATAAGTTAAAAATATGTAAATCAAAATTATAATTTAAACTAACGCCTATTTCTAGATCATTCCATTTTGCATGACCTGCGCAGCGCTGATGACGTAATAATTGCGAAGTGAAACTTTTAACTTAAACCAAAACTTTTCTCTTCGTATGCTTCAATATTGGCTAACTAGGTATTTCAGCTTCTCTCTCTGCGCTACTTGGTCGGTGTTTCGTTGTGCACGCTTCCTATCGTAATACTTTCCAAAATGTAATGTTCTTGAATAGGCACGATTAGAGTTCCAAGTGATTGTGACCACGAACATCAACTAGAAAATAAAAATGGAATTAAAACCGCCTCGACTGCCAAGTTTCTTTATCTTATATAGCTATTATTGATCGACGCTGCTCCGTCTATGCCTCGCATTATTTATTATTACATATATACATATATCTATATATATTATATATATTATATATATATATATGCATTTATATAATTTTAAGTCGTCATTCCTTTTTTTCTGCCTCCTCCAAATTGTAGCAAGGAGGCTGAGTTAATACATACACACGAAACAAATATTAGATGTGTTTGTGGATTTTGTTGATATTAGTACAAAAATCAACATCCTTAGCAAAATTTAAAATTGTAAAATCTTAAGAAAATACACTCAGATTCGCGTAAATTTACTGGTGATTAAAAGCACAGTAAAATTATATCTATATTCATAATTAGTAGTTTGTTTAACTTATTACAATTGACATTTTTATGTGTTGGAGAAGAAGATAGTCATGTTTATCACGCAAAGTCGGTCAGAAAACTTAAATCAAATAAAAATTAAATAAAGAAATAGCCAACAGGAATCTTTGTGGATGGCAAGAAGATAAAAAAAAATTCGTGTCGGGTCTCCTTACAAGTCGCAATGCAATCTACAAGCCAACGTCAGACAGTCAAGTGGTTAAGAGGTGCAAGATGACATATTCTGACATTACAGATACAATAACGTTTTCAATAATCTCTCTTCTTGACATTACATAAATAGTAATTTCACGGCTAGTACCAGACGACTTTTGAGATCTGTGTGATGTTCATTATTAAAGCCTCTCGCTTTCAAAGGGATCATCCAAAGAATATGTACTGGAAAGAAGGAAAACTTCGCAGAAGCAAAAGTGGCTCCCTTCCAACGAAAAGGGAAACAACTGCGCATGCGTGAAATATATGTCGCCAAAAAGCGCCAAAGCTCGAAGCTGAATGTCGAAGTTGGTTTAGACAGGTTCGACCGTTACGTTTAACAAGAGTTTAAACAAAGAATAGGTTCTTTGGTTTCAAGTAGCGATATGGACAATGGAAATTCAACAGCCAGTGAAAGTGAAACTTCACCTAATATTTCATCATTTCCGAGTTTAAATTATCGCGACAAGTCAAAGAACGATTCATCTTAACCCGTGTTCCTCAATTTCCTATACACGTCGCGGAGGGGGAAAATGTCGGCTAGGTACCAAAGGACCGGCACATCACAGAGGGGAAGTTCTCGCCAACAGATTTCGTCGCTAAATCCCTTGGCGAATGCACCCTTTTCATTGTAGCGGCGTTGCAGACAATGTGGTTTACATTACGTCTATGGAGCCTTTCCTTCTTTACATAGAGGTTCTTTGGATCATCGACCAACGATTTCAGCTTCTCTGCTGTCGTCTTCAACAGTAACAAATCAGAAGACAAAAATACAGCAGAAAGGCCAAACACAGCGTGACTCATTTAGACAGCAAAATTTACAAAAGAGAAGTGCATGTTAAACAAAAAGCTCTGGAACACTCTAAAATCTAAAAGAGATTTTTGATTGTAAAAAAGACTGCCTAAATGTTTTCTGTGGGTAGTAATGGGTATTAACCACACTTACATCTTTAAAAGCTAACTAAATACTGCTTCTACGCTTTAATACCCAATTCTCAAATGTTTTTGCTAATGTTGTTAGTAATATTACTGTATGTTGAGCTTTTCGTCGATTGTTTAGTAAATATATTAGAGTTCGTTATTGCACTTACGCAAGCGACACACAGGCAAATTAGCCTCGAGAGAATCATATTTTTATGTGCAATTTAGAACATGAACGGGCTGTATAATCATAGAGTGATGTCCTTGCATATTCACTGAAAATCGAAATCCGTATATAATTCAAAACATTTCATCTTTTTTTTCAGGGGTTTCTATACATTTTGCTTTTGTAGACACTCTTCCTTTTAAAAATTGAAAAAATAAACGAACCTGTGCTTCGAAACCTAATTCAAAAGGAAATATCGAACCAAAATCTTTCATAGGTTTTCATCTTTCACAGCGGTTAGTTCCATCTCTTCACTGTTTATTTTGTAGTCGAAAAATTTTCGTCTTTGAAGTACTAAGTATTGATGCTAAGGCTCTTTCAGCTGTAACTTTCAGATGGAGTGCTTCCTCAAGAGTAGCTATTTATGTGGTACACAGAATTTACAGCAGGCGTGGTTTGCACTATCAAAAATAGGTCTCGACTATGTTCCATACAATTTTTACCAATTCTAACAGATGCATTCTGAGAAATTGAAACTGAAAAATTGCAAATATAGTTCTAAAATTTGGATTAAACCTCATCGTGCAGGTTATGTTAATATGATGCTTAATATATTTCTTTTTTCATTAAATAATTTTACAATTTTTAATGATATTCCTCTGGATATAAAAATTACACATGTCCATAATTCGGCACATTAAATGTGATGTTTACTCCAGTCATCACATAAATATAATTCTTTAGATCTGCGTAGGGATTTTAATGTCGGTAACCGAAATTTAATAGCTGGCATTCTTGTGAATTTCTTTTTGTCTCTGTGATGTATAAAATAGTTTTTCGTTTAGTGTGGAAAGCATAAAATAGTTTTTCGTCTCAAGAAACTGTAATCATTTCTCCGCCCATATCTAATGATGTGTATCGTGGATATGAATCAGTTTTTGTTTTTGGAACGAGCACTATGAAAGCACGCCTTTTCTTAGGCAGATAGCCTTCAGCTACTTAACCATAATCAAATATACCAAACCAAATCAAATGCACGTCTAGTTAATTTTTCCCCTTATATTTCAGTCTGGCACCAAAAAGCGCCTAGTTAATCGAAAAGTTAGTTAATCGTTAGTTCATCGCCTATTTAATCGATCCTGCATGTTTATGATTTGTGTGAAATTTCCATAATCAAACCATCCACACAAATGAATTGATGTAATTTTTCAGTGAATCATCAGATGCATTCATGTAGAATATGTATCTTTTATAAAAACATCACTATAGAAAATGTATAATTTTACTTTTTTCTATTATCATTAAACAGTTTCTGAAAGCCTAAATTATGAATACACCAGCATGTGATTTTATATTTATCAGATATAAATCAAAGGTAATAGGTAATGTCTGAAAAATATCCCGTTATGTAAGTTCCAAACAACTGTTTCCTATTATTGTTTCTGTTTTAGTATTATTTTGGTTTTTTATTTTAATATTCAGGAATCCTACTTGAAAATACAACATATAGTTCTATATATAAGTTCTGTAAAACAGAGTATAAATGATGTCTTAAATTCAAATTATCAACCTCGTAAACTTGGAAATGCTTCTAAACTCCAAACAGTCATTCCGCAGTCATTTAATGCACAGCATATCAGCAGTTTATTGAGTACTTACGTATTAACGTCTAATTACCTGCTTCATTAAGTCAGGAAGCGATGGCTGATTTTTCAGATATGGTTTACAGGTTGATTGTTTTCAGATATGGACTTACTGACTCCCCAAATTGTATGCTTCTACTCCAATTACCAGACAGCATCTTTTTTCTTGTACTGCTTTGCGGCATTTTCTCTCATCGGACTTCTTTACAATTCTCCTAACCACTTTGATACTTTGATACTTTGTTGGTTATTCTGGAATGCAGCGGAGGATGCATTACTCCCGCTCTTTTCAGATTCCTCAATGAATCCCCTTAGGGTCTTGACGGATGTGAAAGTCCAAATATGAAGCATCTTCAGTTGAGAAAGCCTTGTAAAAGAAGAAGAGAGGTGAAGCCGAGAGCTTTGCTCATCAACAAAATATGTCTGGGGCAGGTGCAGAAAGACAGGGAGGTGGGGAAAGCTGGCCGGAAATATGTGAAGAAGTTTGTGGAATCCGAAACATGGTGAGCTTGCAAACTACTGTACAATATGAAAAACAATACATGTATGCAGTAACGTTAAAGAAAAATTCTATGTACAATATAAAATTCTATATACAATACAAAATAACATCTGTTCTGACAAAACAGCAATTAATTGGTAGCGACTGCTTCTTGAGTAAATAACAGGAAGAAATGAGATAACCTATGTACAAGTGACGGGGACGTGGGCACTGTGCCTCTGCCATACTAGTTAATCAGTACAGCACCACGTCCACCATTAACTAGAACATCCTAGATGCCAAGAGGGGGCTGTAACACTTGACGCCTTATCTTGGACATTTAATCTTGGACATATTCTTTATTTTTCTTACATATTTATTCCCCCCCCGTCAAAGAAAGAAAGTCGTAGCGACAAAGAAGCCTTTTTAAAGGAAAAGCGTTAAAGCAAATGAAGAGAAATAATTTGAAAAAATACCAATTTTGAAATTTTGACCAAAAAATACAAATCCTGAAATTTTGACCAAACTAATTACTTATATAATTGCAAAATATTAACTTATATAATTGTTTAAATAATATTTTAGAGTCCTTTAAAAATTCAGTCCAAACGTTTTTGTAATTTGCAGTCCATATAATTAAATTTCTTCAGAGAAGTCTTTGTAAAGCTTTGAACACAATATTTCACAGTTGAAAAACCTTTGCACACATATTACTGCTTTTGAATAATCAAAATAAATTTCAAAATTTTCAGAACACATCTAATTTTCATTCTTATAACTTATATTTTAACATCATAAATTTGATAATAGTATTGCTAAAATTATGGTTTTACCAATATTGTCTTTCATTTACAATTTCTGAATTTAACAAACTGAAAGGCCTCGCAATACTTCTAAACAAACATATCCATCATTAGGGCTATCCTCTTGAGCTAACCAGTGTGTTTTGCACTGGTGGCTCAGGGTGCCTAGGCAGTTACTTGAAAAAGCCTCCGTTCCTTACATAGGGTAAATGGCCTTTGAGAACTGCACTACAACATTCCATAATAAAAAAAAGTATAATAATAATATAAAAAAATTACACTCAATCATGAAATGAGAGCCTTCAACATTATCTTATATGAAGAGGGTAAAATGAACAACTGTACAGAGGTAATAATAGGCCTCTGTTTCGGAACCAGTACTCCCTCAACATACTTTATACCTTACAGCAACCCATAAAGTTTTAACATGCATTAACCATCATTTCATATTACTTATCTGTACTAATTTCACTTATTTTTGTATCCACTTCATTTTTAGAATAATTATAAAATTCTTATTCAAAATTTTCAACACAAATTTCAAAATATATTTATGTTAACAACCTTCCAGAAAAATAATTAAATCTTCTTCACTAACCTCACTAAAGTATTAAGAGTTCGAATTTTTAATATCATTTTCATAAAACAATACTATACTTTTAAAAAGCAGCAATATAAGTAACTGCCCAGGCACCCTGAGCCACCAGTGCAAAACACACTGGTTAGCTCAAGAGGATAGCCCTAATGATGGATATGTTTGTTTAGAAGTATTGCGAGGCCTTTCAGTTTGTTAAATTCAGAAATTGTAAATGAAAGACAATATTGGTAAAACCATAATTTTAGCAATACTATTATCAAATTTATGATGTTAAAATATAAGTTATAAGAATGAAAATTAGATGTGTTCTGAAAATTTTGAAATTTATTTTGATTATTCAAAAGCAGTAATATGTGTGCAAAGGTTTTTCAACTGTGAAATATTGTGTTCAAAGCTTTACAAAGACTTCTCTGAAGAAATTTAATTATATGGACTGCAAATTACAAAAACGTTTGGACTGAATTTTTAAAGGACTCTAAAATATTATTTAAACAATTATATAAGTTAATATTTTGCAATTATATAAGTAATTAGTTTGGTCAAAATTTCAGGATTTGTATTTTTTGGTCAAAATTTCAAAATTGATGCTTTAACGCTTTTCCTTTAAAAAGGCTTCTTTGTCGCGACGCTTTCTTTCCTTGACGAGGGGTAATATGTAAGAAAAATAAAGAATATGTCTAAGATTATATTAACAACGTAAATTTCCCTTCTTAATTCTAAAAATAATAACCTCTCTCTGCACTGCGTCATTTCTAGATCAATCCCTGTCATATGACTCTTACATAATTCTGATGATGTAAATGGAACTAAAAGTCAAGTAACCATTAATAATTTTACAGAAGTATTAACATCCAATCAAAATGCATTGTAAACCAAAACTAACTCAGTCTGAATTGCGATTTCACCCTGAACGTAACACACTTGCTCTTTACGCTTCGGTCTAGTTGGACTGCTGTCTGCTACTTTCTTCTTTCTTATTGAAATTTAATCTAAAATGTGAGTTATTTTGGAATAGGCACATTTCATGTGCCAAGTTGATTGTGGCCGCAACAAGCTGAAATAAAAAATGAAGATTTAATATGCCTTCGCCTCCAATTTCCTATTCGTTATAGATCAACACTTCTACGACGTTAAACTTCCTGCTGGTCATAACTTCAGCCTTTTTTTTATTATTTCATATATATGCAAGAGCTACTTAATACAATACAGCTACTTAAGATAATAGGCTACTTAATACATACTTAATATGCATGGAAATAGAAACACTATATATTGAGATGCGCGTAATATAACAATGATTATATACATTACTTATATATGCAAGAACTGATAACCTATGTACAGGAACAAAATTTTAAAACTCCTCTTTTAAGTTCAAAACAATCAAAACACTGTGAGTTTGCTGACTTCTAGTTACCAGGAGTAGCGGCTTAGCAAAGTCCTGATGTTCACAGCACTAGAAAGGGAAAGATTGTGATAAAAAAATTGTCATAAATTGGGAAAATAACCCCTTGAATTGTTCGTAAAAATGTGTAAATATATATAATCTTAATATTATTGCGTGCGTACGGGTTTGTAATGGATTAAATGCACAAATCGATAAAAATTTAATAAAATGTATTCTTTTCACAAGAAATTTTAAAAATGCTGAAATATTTCCTCAGAGAAATTCGAACAATATCACAATATCTCGCAGTAGTTATTTATTTTTTAACTACTAATAGGTTAAACAGAACTCAATTCAAAACAGAGAAACTAATTCGATCTCAAAGCGAATTCGCTAATATCAGTAACGGCACTAAGTAAACAACTGCAGTTCACATAACAACAACAACTGAGCTGAGATGTTTTAATCCGGCATTTAAAAGCTTTTTAATCGAGCACGAGAATATTCTCGTAAAATCCATTTTCTCGATTTTCCTGGAAAGCAACATAGTACAATTAGGAGATACCTATTTATTAAATATTAAATGCACGCGCTGTTGTATTTTTACTTTTCCGGCGTAGCTTTCTCTTCAAATAAGTCTCGCGCTGCTTTACGCTGGGAAATAAAACAATTTAAATTACAATTCTACTAAAAATAGCGAATTAAATACAAAATCCGTAACAATATGTTAATAAAAATGGGTTTATATACGACAAATATGAAAGTACAGTTGGTTCATAATTTCACAGTTCATAAGCCATAAAAGCATCAAATTTAATTAAGTCCTGAGTGAGTATGCCGAGCTCTCGTTGGTCAGTTTAGGCAGAGTGTAACAAGTGAGAGATGAATGGACGAAAAAGTTTATTTTCATCGAGTATTTCGTAGCTTAAGATATTGGCGAAAGTAGCCGGGTTGTAGCTAATCGCTCTGTTGAATAATTTTTCATTGATGCGATTAATAAATTCTTGAATTTGCTTCTTGAATTTGAAGTTTAAATCCGAGTGATTCCTCGCAAAGTAGGGAATTCCGATGATTATTCTTAAGAACTTGTTTTGAAGGACTTGAATTTTTTTGTAGTCCGTGTCTTTTGCATTCGCCAAGGCAGGGGAAGTGTATGTGAGAATCGGTCGAATGGCCGTAAGATACTCTGTTTCAGATGTGGAGATAGCTGTTCACATTTTAATAGTGGAAGCAGTCTGAACATAATTTTGTAGGCTTTTCCACATACTTGGGTCACGTGAACGTTCCATGAGAAATTACTATTGAAAATAACTCCGTGGTAGCTTGCTTTGTTGAATCTTGTGATTGGGAAGCTGAAAAGGGTGAGTTGAGTCTTAATTTGGTCGAGTCTAAGATACTTCCTGATGAGAAGAATTTTAGATTTTGTGGGCTGAATGCTGACTTTCGAACAATCGCACCATTTTTCTACGGCTGGAATTTTCTCTTGCAGTCTGGGCAGAGCATGGTTGGGTCGATATGATTTGGAAACAATTGCCATGTCATCGACGTAGCTGGCTAGGAGAATGTTAACGTCGTTTGGCAAGCTGGAAAAACCGTTAACGTTAAGTATGTAAAATAAAGATCCAAGGATGCTATCTTACCGAGTACCAGCTAGGCTATTCTTTATAGCAGAACTCAGCAGAATTTCCATATTTGGCAGTGAAAGTGCGCTTTTAGGGAAAAGAGTTTATGAGGCAGATCGAGTTTGATAAGTTTGTAGAGCAGACTTGGATGCCAGATGCGGTCAAAACTCCTAACTACAGGGACAGTTTCTTTTATTCGACTGCAAGGCACTGTATGCTCGAAAGAGTCTAGACGGGAGTAATTTGAAAAAGAAACCCTTAGTAGAAGTCGCGAAATTTCTAGAATGTGCCAAACTTTATCAAACATGTACATAACCATTCTTCCGCAACCATCCTCATAGTAATTCTGCAGTCAAGGTATGCTGTCATTTTCGTATGCGTTTATTTTGTTATATTCCAAGTTCCAACGGTTTTCATAAACAAAAATTATGTTTTTAACATTAAACTTTGTTTTAAAATATGAGCTTGCTGAATTTGCCAACAATGACAAAAACTACGGTAAAATGTCTGCAAGGATACAAAATTTTGTTTAACATTTTTTAAAGGGGATAACGAGGAAATGCTTTTCTTTGAACGCCTCTGTTACCGAGCTTGGTTACCGATTTGCATAAGAATGTAAGTGTTTCACTTCTTAATGTATTACGTAACCCTTATTAAATAATTCAAATTTGTATTTTAAATTCTCAAGTACATTTGCTTTTCTTATGCTGATAATGTTTACTGACTTAAGATAAACATCGATAGTTTGGAATCTTTCTGAGAAAAAGGCACGAAAATTCCCAACTTGAACCCGATGAATAATTTTACATTTTCAGCTATTAAAAAATTGCCATATTACGCCACAGTGGTTGCTTTAATACGTAAATAGCGTTTATTGATAATAAATATCTATACTACGGTTACTATCTGTCACTATTCTCTCATTGAACAAATAGATGGTACGGAAATATTCCTTTTTCATGTACAAATACTGTATCCTCAAATTAATTTAGATCTTTATCGTTATAAAAAAACACGTATCAAGTAGTTTTCTACAAAAGATATATGTACCAACGTTGCTTATTTGGCCACTGCTAAATTAAACGCGTCGTTGTTATATTTTATAACAGTTTTTTCTTGTTTTCAGTGTCAATAAAAATAGAATCAAGCTGAGCTAAGAGGTATATTTCTTATGCTTAAAATAGTTTTACTACAATCGGAATGGTTGGTTGGTTGGTTATTCAATTATGGCAAAGCACACGAGGGCTATCTGCCTAAAGGGAGGGAATGCCTTCGTGGAGGACTTTCTAAGGGAACCTGGCTCGTATACACGTTACACATGGGGAAAACCACAAAAACGCCCATGCAGCCAGCCCGTTAGCGGGATTCGAGCCTCGGACCGAACTACCAGTGTTCAGCGTCTTTACCGCTCGGCCGCTGGTTGGCCTCAATCGGAATGGATTTCATTCTTTAGGAAACAGCGATACACAGTAGAAAAGAGGAAACAAGCCTTCACGGTAGAAGTTTTAAAGTTAACCTTCTCGTAAAAATGTCACACTTAGGAAAAACACAACTCCCATGCAGCCAGCTACTTGCCGAGATTAGAACCCAGATCGAACTACCAGTTTCAAGTTAATTCACTACTCGGCAACTAGCGGAAGCACTCTAGATTCAAACTGAGCTGACGATGAAAGTATGTTTGCTCCCTAGAAATATCAAGTTATCGCCTATAGCTTTCTAGAGAAAACTGTTCCGCTCGTGTAGTCCCATAATGAAAAAAATCTATCCTATATATAATTAAGAAGATTTACAGTCAGTGCAAAGTTTTCCATTAAAAATTATTTTTTAAACTGTTACCTAAAACGCAGGTAAAGGCAGTCACAGCTGTTAAAAAAACTACTCACTCCATCAAATAAAAACACAGATATATAAATTTACCCTTATTTTGATGTTCTTTAACAATCCTTCAACTTCTGCTCCCTCTGCATTTCAAAATGTTATTTTATCGTCTCGTATTTTTAGTATCGTTTTTCATATAATGGAATTTCACATTTTCCTGCGAGAGTACTGGACTGTATTCCGCTAATGAATAATTTTATCCTTCTAAGTATATACAAAAGGTGCCGCTAGAGGGCTGTGGTGAGTAGGTGTAGCTAATGACGTAACATATATATCCCGCGTTGAAATCTCAATTTCAGTTTTGCGTTTACATTACAGTTCAACATGAATACAATTGACAAGAAAATATACTTTTTAAACAATAAGGAGATTAAGTGAATAAAGTCAAATATGTACAAAAATAAACATATGCAGATGCAATTACAATCAATGCAAAATGGAAATTCAGTCATTCGTTGTAAGCAGAGAAATCTGGTTGATACCTCTTTTGAAACAGCCTTCAGATGTTTTTACTAAAACTACTCGAACCTTTCCTTCTGATCCCTCTATTACGCCTTGTATACGACCTAGCTTCCATTTAAATCGTGGTAAATTAGTATCCTTCAAAAAGACCATATTGTTAGGACTAACATTATCCTTTGAAACTTTCCATTTACTTCTTAATTGCACCAATTTTTCCACATTAATTGCACGAATTTGGTTGTTCTTTGTCATCTAGATAAAGAATTATCTGAATGTCAGTTACATTGGGCTCAGGAATAGACAGTAAGGGACGGCCTATTAAGAAATGCCCACGTGTTAAAACTGAATAATCATTAGGATCTGTTGACATTGGTACAATGGGTCTACTATTTAGTATGCCTTCTATTTCTGTGGTTATAGTTAAAAATTCTTCAAACGTAAGTCTGGCTGAGCCTACATCACGTTTTAAATGGTATTTAAAAGGTTTCACTCCATATTCCCACAGTCCACCGATTTTTCTGAACATAGGTAATTAGCTATTTTTTTCATGAGGGAAGCTCATTAGATTGTGCAACCTCTTTATTTCTGAATTTGCGCCAACACAATTACGAGCATTATCCGAATATGAGCAAGAAAATTTCCCTCGTCTTGCAAAGAAGCGTTTTAAAGCTGCTGTAGATAAGCCTGTTACTAACTCTAAATGAATAGCTTTAGTGGCAAAGCATATAAAGATTTTGACATAAATATTTTTAAATATTCCCTTGCGTTGACCCTTGTATTTAATCAAAAATGGGCCACATAAGTCGATTCCACAGTTATAAAGTGGAGGACTAGGGTTAACTCTCTCTGCAGGCAGGTTTCTCAAAAGTTGCTCAGAGGATCTGGGTTTATTTTTAAAGCATGTTATGGATTCATTTACAATTTTTCGAGCTAAATTTCTTCCTCCTACTGACAAATATTCCTGCCTCACGCAATGTAATAACGTTTGAGAATCTATATGCAAATATCTCCTATGCAAGGATTACATAATAATTTTAGTAAGTTTGTGCCTAGAAGGCAAAAGTTTGGAATGCTTTTTGTTTTGACCAAAGTCTGCATTTTGCAAACGTCCACCTGTACGAAGGATATCATTCTCATCCAAAATGGGGTTCAGATTACTTAATTTACTATTCTTAACATCTTTGTTCCTCTCTAAACAAAAAATTTCTTCAAAAATTCATCGCTTTCCACTAATCTTACCAATGCATCTGAAGCTTGGTTCAATTCTTCTACACTTAACTTACCCTTTCTGGGCTCCTTGAGATGTTTCTTGTTATGGAGAAACCTGAAAATAAAGCTTAATATTCGACAAAGTTTAGTGAAATTATTACTTAAAATGATAAAAAATTATCAATAAAGTCACAATTTGAGTTAATTAATGAAATTGTAATCTCGATGGTTTTAGTTCTTTTTCAAAGTTCTCATCCACTGGTGTTGCCCAAGCACCTGACACTGGAAGGTCAAAAGTTAACCAAGGAGGGTCCCTTCGCCCTAACGAATTGCTTAACTGTTCTGTAGCTGAGGTACCTCTGGAAATAATGTCTGCAGGATTATCGGTTGTTGGAACATACCTCCAGCCAATATTTGGGCACAAAGAATTTATCAGCTTAACCCGATTACACACAAAGTTTTTTAATCTTTCAAGGATATGTCTTGATCCAAGCCAAAGCAATCGTTGAATCACTCCATAGATAAATGTGGTTGAACTGGATTTGAAGAACTACAAGCACTTTTGACACAAGGCGGGCTAACAGCAGCGCAGCTGACAGTTCCAATCGTGGAACTGTTAGAGCTTTAATTGAGCAAACTCTTGATTTGCTGCACAGTAGACTTGTTTTCACAGCTCCGATTCTAGCCTTTGAGACGATGTAAATTGCCGCACCGAAAGCCTTTTCGGATGCATCACAGAATCCATGAAGATCAATTATGATGGCTTCAGGTATAAGGATGAATCTAGTAATTTGTAATTTATTGATTTCTGGTAGCTTCTTTAGAAATTTAAACCAAACCTTTAACTCACTTGATGGAATGGGATCGTTCCATTTGAGTTTGTTCTTCCACATTTCTTGAAGAAATATTTTGGCCTTTGTAATAACTGGACCGACCAGACCCAATGAGTCGAAGAATCGAGTGATGGTTGAAAGGACTTCACGTTTTGTAAAATTGTTGGTCAACTGTTCAGAGACCATAAAATTAAAACAAACTGACGAAGGTCTCCATAATAAACCAAGAGTCTTAACTGTAGGTTGGCCTGGTGAGAATATGTATTTCTCGGTTTTACTGTCATTTAACAAGTCTGGATGATTCGAAACCCATTTATGTAACTCTATAGCTCCTGCAGCTAAGATGTCTTTTAACTCAATCTGCAAGTTCTTTGCTTCTTCTAAGTTATTAGATCCGGATACATGTCAACGTATGTGTCGTTAATTAGCACTTTCGATGCCTGATAAAATTCCCCTTGTTCATCTTCTGCTAATGCTCGCAATGTTTTAGTTGCTAAAAACGGAGCACATGATGTTCCATAAGTTACTGTTTTCAATCTATATGTCTCCACGGGAGCAAATAGACTCGGCTTCCACAATATCCATTGTAAATCTATATCAGCTTCATCCACTAGTATCTGACGATACATTTTCTTAATATCTGGACTAAATGCATGAGTGCGAAATCTGGCCCCATTAGAAAATAACTCTTGTTGTACAGTTCCTCCATTTAGCAATATAGAATTGAGCGAAACTCCCATTACTTGATTTAGAAGACGCATCAAAGGCGACACGGAGGGGAGTTGACCTACTCTCAGGACGAAAAATGGCATGGTGGAGGATATAATATTCTATATTAGAACACTCATCGTCTCTAATTCTTTCCATGTGATCAAAGGAGAGACATTCATTCACAAATGCCTTATATAATATTGCCATGGTTTTATTTTTATCTGATTTCTTCCAAAGTAAGTTTAATCGCCTTTCTGCTATTTCCTTCGATGCTCCCAATGTCAGCAGTTTATCTTTAATTACTGGTAACCTTTCAATATATCTTCTATTTTCAATTCTCTTGTGTGTAGAAATGAAATGATCTTCACAGAATTGCTTTTCATAAGTTTTATCACTTACATTTTTAGCGTGATCACCAGGAAAGGATACTAACTCGAAGAAGTTTTTGACAGACTTATCTAAATTATTATTTTCTGAAATTAACCCAGAAAAATGATAAGAATTTGAATTTTTGATCGAACCTGTCACTAAATAACCAAACACGCTATTTTGTAATAACAGTGAACCATCAAACGACCATAATCTTTCTGCTTTTAGCAATTCAAAAAATAATTCACACCCCAATAATATATGAATTTTGCTAGGTATATGAAAGGTAGAATCAGCTAGTTTAGTTTCCTTTGGGAAATCTATTTTAGAAATATCAATTTTATTTGTAAGCTCCGTAATGCGAGGTAAAATAAAAAAGGATAAAATCCTACAACAATCAGCATCTTCATTTGAAATTTTTGCGGTTGTTTTGTTTTTCACTAAATATTCGCCTCCACTTATTCCCTTTATGCAGGCTTGCCATATTTCTGAAATGTTCAACCTGAATGCCCCTCCCAGCGTCGCGGATATTCAAGGGTACACACACTTTGTGGGTTTTTAGAGTGCTTTAGAGGTTAGTTTATTCTCAATGCTATGAATAAATGGTTATTGATTAGGAACTTAAACGAAGGATAATAATAAATGACATATAAATTAAAACATTATATTTCTTACATGTTAATATTTATAACTTGCTTGTAAGAAGAAACACTTTGAGTGAGTAACAAAAATTTGAACAATATTTACATCTTTTCACTGTCTAGGACTTTTTTAGAAAGTCTTTTTTGCTTTTAATCTTCTTGTAAGAATCGTCACAAGCTGAACCAATATTAATTCTACATGTCATCAAGCCTTTAACCGTAAATTCTTTCATCAAACCCCTGTCGTCAGTCCATGCGTTGTTCATCAAAGAGTATACTCTCTCAACTGGTGCTGATGTCCCATGTAAACAGAAGGCATACTCAACAATCTTGATCAGACTGGGCGCTGCTATGTGATTATCGTTAAAGTGATCAAACAGCCTGAGCCATTTTTCTTCTTGAAATAATCACATCTCCGGTAGTTTCTTCTTCCTTCCACTGTTCCCAATTTGACTGCAAATGCTCCTTAGCAAACACAACTCCGTCAAACAGCCGATCATTGTTTATTTTCATATCGGGTACATCAAAAAGCGAGCTATTAATAATTTTAGCAGAAGTTTCGGAGTTTTCCCAATCAACAACATTTGTTTTGGTCAGATCCATGAAAACTGTTCAGCGTTTAAAAACATTTTCGTCCAGAGATCCAAGTACGCAATGCATCTTTTAGAAAAGCAATAACATTCTTCTTTCATACTAGTACGGACTTGCTCCTCCAGATTTCTGTAAGACGTTCTTTGCTTCCTAGGCTATACTTGAGGAGATGGAAAACATTGTTTTTCCGTGCTCTTTTCACACCACCGAAGTTAGTGTTGCAGTTATCTCCACAAAAGCCAACTACTTTGTTATTCAAATCGTTTAGCAACAAGACAGAGCATATGTGATTTGTAAGAATTTCATATGATTCTCCCGTGACAGATTTGAAATCTAACAGCAGCAATACTTGCACACCAGAAATAGGATTAAAGTATCGCAAACAATTGGCACAAAGTTTTACATCCTTTCTGTTTGATGCATCCTTACTTACAATTACGTAGTTTGATTTAATCAAGTGTTTTTAAACACTTCTTGATCTAAAGGAGCTATTACATTTAAAACTATTGCCTCACACTTAGTTATTAAGTGAAAATTTATGGTAAAAAAACTTCGAAATTAGTTTTGATAAGAACTTGAATTGAAACTTAGATTATGGTTTGCTATGAAGTAAGCAAAGGGCGCTTCTTTCGCTGCTGAGTTTTTGTCATTAGAGCTCGCAGTCTTAAAAAAACTGGTCAGTTTTGATGAGCTAGCAGTACATCCTGAACACTTTTTGTGTTTACTCAACTGCAAATGATCTTTTATATCGGATCGACCACCGTGAGCAACCGAAAACTCAGAATTACAATGTGAACATTTAACTCTATCGTCTTGATCTTGATTACCAGTACCAGTACATACTTTCTTCAACAAAAGGAATTTATTCTGTAAATCCCAGATGAATTTACCCGATCGTTTTGGCATTTTAACAGAGAGTGCATAAACTTAAAACACAAATAAAACAGAGCTAGCTCAGTAACATAACAGGCAGCCCCGGCAGGGACTGACAATTAACTGACTGATCTATCGCAAGCGCTAAAGCTACACCCCTTAGTGCCCAAT
Source organism: Stegodyphus mimosarum (assembly GCA_000611955.2). Classification (NCBI taxonomy): domain Eukaryota; kingdom Metazoa; phylum Arthropoda; class Arachnida; order Araneae; family Eresidae; genus Stegodyphus; species Stegodyphus mimosarum. The sequence continues at coordinate 112,155 of KK122545.1, forward strand.
ATTGGACTCGCCTAGAGAGCCTCTGGCATTGCGCATAGGTAGGACAAGACGATACGATGACAATATTATTTATTAACAGATCATCACTCTTCTATTTTTCACTTTTCATACAGTACATAAGTAAATTACAAAGTAATTAGCCTAAGTAATCCTTCACAGTTAATTATTTTTAGACTTTTTTGGTCATAATTATTCATAATAACATCTATAAAATCAAATTTAATTTTTACCGGGACGTGAAGTAAACCGGCCGGGACACCAGGATTTTGTTTGAAAACCGGGACGTCTGGCAAGCCTATCTTTATGGTCGTATTTATTTTTTGCTTATTCAGTTCCAGAACATCAGCGGCTTCAGTTGTTAATATATTACAGCTACTTCCAGAATCCAATATGAATTTTAATTTTACTTTTTTCCCACATGTGGTTTTATAGAATAATGATACCGTACACAGCAAACCCAGTTTGTTTACCTTTGTTGGTTAATATGGCACCTAACACTTACGCAGACTGTTGCGCAATTGAGGCACATGAGAATCTTTTTCTTTCTTTTCGGCGCCAATTGCCGATGACTCATTTGAAACAGTCTGAGAAATCAACATGAATTAAACTATTATAATCGGAATTTCTACAGATTCTACACGTAAAGGTTGATTTGCATGGTTCTTTAAGCATTTTAAAACATATCTTTCACAACTTCGATTATTGAATTATTTAATTGCGTTTTGAGACACCCATATTAAGAAATTTCGAACATTTGTGTAAAGAATGTTCTGCGTTACAGAGAATACATTGTTTCATATTGTTTTCGATGCACTTACAATTAAACTCTTAGATTTTATATTCTCTTGACCTGAAATATTTTTACGCAGTACTGGTTTCTGATTAGTGTTTTTATACAAACTTTCTAATATTAAAGTTCTGTTTTCCAAAAAACTTCAGAACTCATCTAAAGCGGGTACTTCTTTTGTTTTTAATGTCAACTCGAATTGTTTACGCGTTTCTTTATCGATTTTTTGAAGCAATATATTTATTAATACAGCATCAGATAAGTTACTGCGCTCAAAGTCCAGAACTTTTAATGCGCGCAAATTACGTTTTGTATTATCCAATAAATGACGTAATTTCCTGGGGGATTCACTGTTGATTTTTTCATGATTTAATATAGTTTATACGTGAGAATCAGCAATTGCTCTTTTATTTTCAAAACGAGCTTCAAGAGCTTTAAGAAATGAATTATAACTATCTTGATATGTTTCTATTTGCTTCGCTTCTCCCCTTAAGGCGGCCCTTAAATAATGAAGCTTTTGTAAATCGCTAAGTTTATTACTATCGCCAATTAAAGAAATAAACTGCTGTTTACAACTACTAAAGTCTTCATATCGTCTCAAATGTATTACAATGTCGGGTATAATTGTATTCTTTTCATTTTCCGCAATAACAGAATCAAGCAAGTGAAAGTTTGCAAAATTCCCCTTTTCTACTCGACGTATCCAAATTTCTAATTTTGCGATAAATGAACATAATTTTTCACTAGATATTATTATGTTTATACCAAATCCTTGCATTGATAGATTCAATTCATTTAAATGGCTAAATATGTCTGCTAAGTAGGCCAGCCTCAGCATTGCATCATTTCTCTCAAAATCTTTTACTAAATAACAGTTTTGACTAGTCAGTAATTGAATCATTTCCTCACGCAATTCAAAAACTCTGTTAAGCATGCGACCCTTAGATAACCATCGTATTTCGGTGTGATATAGGAGCACGGTATGATCAGCACCGATTTCTTCGCAAAATGCACAAAAAATATGATGATTAAGCGCTCGCCTTCGGATGTATTTTACTACATTTACTGCTGTAGTTAGATGTTGTTTTAAACTTTCTGGCAATGCTTTGGACTCAAGTGCATAACGATGCAACATGCAATGCGTTATTATAACTTCCGGTAATTCTCTTTTCATGTGTGAAAAAAAATCCTGAATTTTTGCGTAACATTGCTGGGGCTCCATCAGTGCATATTGAGCCAATCACATTCATTGGTAATTGATATTTAGTAAAAAAATCTTTGATGCGATTGAAAACATCAATTCCTCTCGTATTCATATCCAGTGGCTCACAAAATAGAAATTCTTCTATCATCTCTTTTTTCTTGACATACCTGACAAATACCAAACGTTGGCTACAATTATCAACATCAGTTGGCTCATCCAGTTGCATGCTTATTTTTAGTGGACTGACTTTTATGTCTTCAATTACTTGCATTCAAATATCTTCACTGAGATCTTGTATTCGTGATCGTATAATATCATTCGATAATGGAATCTTTTGGATTTTTTTATGTGCTTCCGAATCTAATACTGTTTTAGCAATAATTAAAGCAGAAGGTTTAATCAATTCTTCGGCGATCGCGTGAGCTTTCTTTTTCTCTGCACATAAATATGCCACTTGATATGACGCTTCTAATTCAGGTTTTTGAATTGCTGGTCCGCATAATTTTAGGATAGTTCCACTGGTATCAAACCGAGCCTTCTTTGACTTCAAGCTGTTCATGCTATGCGCTTTTTCGCCACCATGCAAATTGTTGAAATGCTCTAATAACTTTGATGGTTTGAGAATGCTGTTTGAAAATATCTTGGAACACAAGATGCATTGCGGTCGTTGCGTGCCATCTTTTTCGGTTGTGCAGGTAAATCCATAACCGGCATACTTATCTTTCCATTGTCGTTTTTTTGACATAGTGGGGTTCACTATAATCGATTTAATGATTTAGAAATAATGTAATATAATATATATAATGTTCTTACGTTTGTAATATCACTGAATCCTATTCAGCTTAAACGGGCAATTAAGAATGTATTAGTCTCAAGAGGTTTCTGAACAAGTCAAAATACACAATACAAATGTCGCAGACACAATAGTTGTCTCAACTTGACTCAACCTAACACAGGCGCAGTAGATGCAGATACAAATCTGTGAATCCGTAGATTCCATTGGAGTAGCACATATTGAACTCAGCGCATGCGCAAACTGGGATAACGTTCGTAACTCTCGCAGTACCACGCAAAAAATGTCATTAGCATTTAGAACAGCAGAAATTATGTTGAAATTCGCTGAAGAAAATTAAGTTTACTTTATTTCTCTTCACAAGTTCAGATTATCTAAGAGTATAGTAGCATTTACGACGAACTTTTAATACGAGGCACGTGACTTCTCCACGCTTTACGATTGGCCGGATTCCTACAGTTTCTTACATATTTATTTCAAATTTCTGAAGAACTTCCAAATTATTTTCGGACTTATCTTCATATTATTATTGCTTTAACTCATATACTTTGCTTTTACCTTCATAGATTATGCCTTACTTCAATTGCTCAGTCGCTTCAAAATTGCTTTCCTGACTCGACTACAATAGTTCTAGCCAAGTTCAGTAGATGGCGCCACATTAGTTTTCCCTAAGGAAGATTGAACAAGCAGCTAACAGTCAAGAAATTTTCCACTTTAACAATAAAAGTGGACCTGATTCTGCACTACGACGTACTTCGTAGGGTCACTAAACTCAGAGTAAAAGTCGTTAGATTGTATTCTCTTTCTCATTTCAATTCATGCTAATTCATACCCCACAAAGTTTTTTTCTTTTCTCTGTCACCTAGCTGCCTGTTTGCGTTCATTTGTAGCGTTTCATGCCTTTTCGTAGGGTAGAGTATAACGCCTATCGGAACCGGCTCTTTCCTGTGTCTTTTGCCGATAAGTGAGCTAGGTGCTACCAATTGTTATGAGCTTCAATATTGGGGACACTATTGCAGATTTCAAATAATTTATTATAAGAAATTTAATAAATGATATTTAATAATTTTTATGGTTAGGTAGGGGCTTCTCCCGCACCTCCAAAAATACATTCCCGCACCCCCGGTTAAGACCACTGCGCTAATGAATAATTTTATTCTTCTGAGTATATACAAAAGGTGCCGCTAGAGGGCTGTGGTGCGTAGGTTTAGCTAATGACGTAACAAGTACATTCCATCTTTCAAGATATTCATTATATCATTATAGTAATCAAATTTTAAGGTCATTCGCTTCAGAGAATCCTAATGGCGTTATATTGGAGCCAGAACTAAAACGATGAGAACAATAATTTATCAACAACTAGAATTGCTTCTACTGGGCTTTCTTTTCTCATTTTAGTCTTTCATAAGTCTGGGGTGAGATATAAGGAATTAACGCCATTTCTCCTGAGTGCTCCTGTTAAGTAATAATAAAAATATTAGTCTGGAATATAGAAGATTTATATTCCGTTACGAGAGGTGGCATCATAATTTTACAAGCATTCTCAAGACCCATCAGTGGCCGATTGGTTGAAATCGCTAAAACTAAGAGTTCTGTTCAAGCCAACGGGCTTCTGCGTGGTTGTGTTTCGTATATTTCGCCATGTGTAGCGTGAATATGAGCCAGCCTCCATTAGAAAGTTTTTTCCAAAGGCATCTCTCTCCTTAGACAAATAACCCCTCTGTGATTTGCCATATTTAAATAATCTAACCGCAACCTGAGCTTTCTCAAAGACATTTAATGTCACTTCCAGTTATACATTAGATTTTATGGAAGAAAAACTGTACTTAGCACTTACTTATCCACCTTCACGAGCCTTAAGCAATCACCTTGGTACAGTCTGACGATTTTGTACAGATGCAAAGTTAAAAGTTACTTATCGGGTGCAAGTTGGTTGTCTTCGCTACCTTCTTTTAGAAAGATTTCCACACTATCGATATTTATCGTAAGTCGGTAAACATTATCAATATGTGTAGAGAAAGCATACTTTAGCAATTAAAATACAGATTGGAGTTATTAAATAAGGATGCATTTAAAAAATAAAACACGTACGTTCTTCAAATCTTTCTGTGATTTCTTTGCGCTATTCTTCTTCCGAAGTACACAGCTATTTGTTAAAGAAATCAAAGAATTGCAGAGAGTAGGCTTTGTGCAACTCTCTGCAAAAGCAGCTATCGACGAAACGCATTTCCTCATTATTTGCTTTAGAAAAGTTTCAGCAAAATTCTATAATCTTGCAAAAATTTTACCGCAGTTTCTTTGTTAGAAAACTATAAGTTCATAATTTAAATCTAAATGTAAGGCAACAAATATCACTGTTTATTTATGAAAATCTTTGGAACTGGTAATATAACAAAAAAGAACTTATACAAAAATGACGGCATTGCTTGATTGAAGGACAGCATCGTTGCGATAGAATGGTTATGCGCATAGTTGCTAGATTTTCGATTTGACGACTTTTTACTAAGGTGGTTGCATTAATACTTAAGTATTCTACATTTGTTTAATTTCTTCTGCTATATGTTGCCATAAACAATGCATATTTTATCATTACTTATTTTTCTATTAGCTAAAAACGAAATAATTTTAAAATATTTGTTCTTCCTAGAAGTTTATCTCATACTAAAACGGATAAAGTTTTCACACAGATTTCTTCTTAGAATTTTTATACTTTCCTTCTAACGGAGAAAAAGTCAAAATTCGCTAAAAAGAATGAGCTTTGCCAGCTTTTGGAATCAAAACCCAAATTAATGGTTATTTCAATAGTCTGACATGGCTAAGTTAGGCTAAAAACGCCTGAAAGTAGCAAATTTAAGAAAGGAGTTTTTTTTCTTTCGTATTTTATACTTCAGTCATAGGTCTATGTTCTGTACTAAAATATGAAGATGATGCTATTAGTTTCTTACAAGAATATAATATATTGCGAATAACCATCAGTGTTAAAATTTGCTCATTCCGAAGTTCCTATGCAATATAGTGAGAGTTTGTTAGGTTCTTCAAAATGACGGAACAAGAAACATATGGGTACAACAATACACCATTTAAAGTCGCACTTAACGGAATTCATGCTGCGGCAAGAAGTTGTAGCTCAGGGCAAAAATACCTTTGAAGCTACAGCAACTTGTAATCAGCAATAGCTAATCATATTCCACCCGAATTAAAGAAAACCTAACTCTATCTAATTACCGCCAATCCTTTTCCATTAAAAATACCGAATTTTTTCTTCAGTTAGATAAATAAAAATTTTGACCTTCGACCTGTAATTTGTCAATGTACACAATTCTCCAAAAGATTAAGAATAGCATGATTTTTTGGGTTTAATTTGAGAATGGAGCAACATACAAACAAAAAATTTAGAGAACATGTTCACTAAACAATTTTTTAATTAATGCGACATAGAATGTTTCTAAAGTTCGACAGAAACGTGAGTTACAAAAAAAAATGCACACCTAGCAGAGAAATCCATCTTGTAGAAACAGTACAGCACACGTTTTTTAACCCTTAAGTACAGACGCTCATTTTCTGTTACGTAAACACAAAGGAGGGGTCCCTCAGACTGACTGCTGTTTTATGCATGTTAAAAATATAAAATTTTAAAATAATGTACTCTCGTTATTATATAAGCAGTAATACACGTTGCTTGTTATATTGAAGTAATTATTTCTTTTTAGAACTCTAAAATTAATGCATTAAAAATTAATTTTTAAATCACATATGAAAAAGTGCGGAACGCTTGATCAATAAATAAAATAAACGCTACTTACTTGCAAATGCGTACAAACTAAATTATTTAATAAATTTTCCATCTACAGAATCTGTATTATATCAAATAATGCAAAAAAGGGTAATATATAAACAATATTAAAAAAACTGCATCACATTATTTTAAGCATTTTCAACACAATTTTTGCAAATTCTCTTGGCGCATTCATTACGTATCGGATTCTTGCAGCTTAAAAATAGATAGGCAGTTTTTCTTCTAAGGGGACAAAGAGAGCATGTTTTACACATTTTAAAGGTATCAGTTACATCTGGGTTGGAATAGATTCCGCTGGAAACTCCTAGCACTCCCTGAATGCACATTTTTATTTCTCGGTTCACAGTTGGCTTTTGAAGCCTTCATTCCATATGTGGTTTCACTAATTCTGATGATAACTACATCAAAAAATCATTTTTTCCCAATTTGACATAATCTCTTATCAGGCCAGCTGCTGAAATGACTCAAGTAATAATAATGCCCTCTCCCCTTCATGCGAGAAAAAAGTAACGTAAACGCAGATGTGAACTACGGCCCAATTTTTAAAATTATTTTAAAAAAAACTAATGGATAGAGTTTAATAAAAATTTAGGAATAATTATATTTTATGTCAACTTGACAGAAAATTGGCGACAGGGACATTCCATGCTGTCAGTTAAGTTGTCTGTCAGTAAAATGGGAAGCAATGACCAGACATCTAGTAATACTTGCTCAAGCTCATCTAACGACCTTGGAGGAGAATTTAAAGCAGCAACCTGTCTCCCAAAGTAGTTCCGATGGTGCTTTATCGGGTTCTGGTCTAGGGATTGAGCTGGCCATTTTATCCGCTCCATACCGTAACCTTCAAGATATTCTTCAGCAAAGCGAACTTAGTGCGGTCGTACATTGTCGTCCATCAGAAGGAATCCAGGACCAATAGTAGCGACATAGTGACGAACATATTGATCAAGGATCTTGTATCGATATCTCACACTGTTCAAAGTCCCCCCATTCAACACATGCAGGTCAGTGTGACTACAGAGAGAAATTCGAGCCCGAACTATTTTTCTACACTTCTGTAACTGTGTTTTTACACAGTGGGGATTAGTTGTATCTGGTGGGTTATCCCCTCCAGATCAGTTGACGAACTTGACACGCTCCGGTGTGAACCTCGGTTTGTCTGTGAAGAAAACAGACACTCATTATTGACTAGTCCAGGAGACGTGTCCGCTTGCCCAACATAAACGGGCAGCTCTGTGTCCTTCGGTCAAGGGAACACAAACAACTGATCTTCCTGCCCATACGAACCTGTATTGTGCAGGCGTCTGTGCACTGCAATAGCTGACAGTCTTGTTCCTATTACCTCTAAATAATCTGCCCTGAGCTGAAGCAAAGTAATGTTGCTCCTCTTTTGGACCGAAAGAGCTAAATCTCGGTTTCCCGCAGGTGTTGTAAGTCTTAGTTTCACGTCTTCTAGACACAGAATCCAGAATCCTGGGATGCAAACTGATTCCACAGTCGGTGGACCACACTACGAGAGGCATTGAGACGTGTAGCTGCATCAGCTTGTGATATTCCCATTTCCTTCCATTCAATCATCCACCACCTCAACGAATCGGGCAAACGACTTCTTCTGGACATTGATAGACTCTTCTGCATATTGCCAACGAAACTGCTCATAACAATTGAAGATGAACACTCGTGAACCAAACATACAATTTTTGCATTTTTTCTTCAGTTCTAATATAAATAATCATTTCTATAAAATAAAATCTACTGTTTTCGCATATATTTTTTTAAACTTCTTTACTAACATGATATAAACGTGAATTTAAATGTTACTGACATTTTTGTAATGAAGGGCTTTGAAAAAACATGCTGTTCCTTAACTTATGGAGGGCAGTGTAATTTAACAAATATGCTTGGGTAGAAATGCAAAAATTTTATATTTTTTCAGCATTTTAAAATCAAAGCAAGTGTATAGCTACGCGGAATATTTCAAAAGTTAACCTGTAGAGTCATTAAGTTATTTGAAAGCAGGAGATGTGAAAAATAAAGGTCTCGCGGCAACTCCAACCACGGACCTCTCGAATACGCGTCGAGCGTGCTGACCACTACACCACGAAGGCATGCGAAGAAGGCGGGAGAAATACCTTATAAACGTGAATATACACACCAGACTTGACATGCTACATTTTCTGCAGAAATTAGTCCCTCAGTGACAGATCAGTTAGGTAGTTGTTAATACTGGTAGCTCTACTCGGGTTGAAATCCCAACGGAAGGATTGGCTCTATGGGTTTTGAATGGTTTCGCCTATGTCTATGTGGTTTGTTTCCTTAGGTAAAAACTTCACGGAGACATTTCTCTCCGTAGGCAGATAGCCCTTGAGGGTTTGGCTGTAACTAAAATAAATCCGCTCTAGAAATTAAAGATGTAGGACTTAAGGCTGCCAAGAAGAGATACTGGTAATCTTGCTTTATTGAAGATGAAACAACAGCAATTTTATAATACACGTTTTTGTTTCACTTCAATAAAACTAATTTTTCGTATGCTTGATTTAACTATTTAATGGTTTTCTAGGTTATGATTCTAAGTATTTAAATGACGCAAATACCTTAAATATTCGAGTTTTCAAGTTCGAATTTTAGTTCTAACATCATATGTTTCAAAAAAGAAACGTTAATATTTTTCTGGTTATACACAAGAACATATTATTCACAAGTACAAGATTTTCGTCCGAACACTCTTGTTATTTGAAAATATTTCTTTTTTTTTCACATACTGATGCATGGCTTGTTGTTCTTGATTCAGTAAAATCAAGTACGTGCTCTATTTTATTCGAAGTATGGTTTGGAACATACTCGAACTGGTTAAGTACCTTATTATAATGCGATTAACACATAATGATTCTCTACCCCTTATCCGTTTTTCATATAGACAATGCTGGACTAGTGCTTAAGATGCTACCAGTTTCCAGTCCATTATGAGAGGCAATTGAAGAAACTGAAGTATCATTATCGCCAGGAAATATTGTGATGGGTACTTGATGTGCGTTTTTAAAAGCGCATTCAAAAACAGGAAAATGATCAATAAAGCAAGAAATGAATTGATACAAAATATTGTTTGTGATAAATTTTAACCTAATGATGCTTGTAATCTTTACAATACATAGCTTATTTTGGGTTCCTGAATTTTCATAAATAATAATACTTACTAAACTAGCTTCTTGTGCAGCCAGTGTTGATTAGAAATATGTATATGTAATGATGAGTTCGGCTAATATAATTTCATAAAAATAATTAAAAATAATTAAGGATTTAAAAAATAAATCAAAGGTATTGCTTTTTCACTACACAAATTTAATCAACCATTCCAGTTTAATAATTCTAGACTTTAGATGAAAAAAATATAAAAAGAATTTTATTTACTATTATTGCTCGTAATATGATTTCTTTAGTTACGTATTATTCCGTCGACCGTGAAAGTTGTAGGTAGTTCTTACAAGTATCGTGAAAGTATTTCGCCCAAATTTGAGTCAATCGTTATTGCGGAATTCTGAAGGAACTGACGCCTCTTTGCCTAACAAACAATTAGTATTCGATTCGGTACGTTTTTGCGCTTTGTTTAAGGTTTTCGGCGATTTCTTCCATTTTATTTGGCCCTGCGATTTTATCGAAAGCTATATTTAAATCTCTATGATTAACAGTATGTAATGCAGCATGTAACTGTTCCAGTCTATAGTGTTTTCTCTGACATATTCAACTGCCATATCGTGTCCATTAATACACACGTTTTATGGTAGTAGGTTTCCATAACTTTTACTAAACAATTTTGATAAAAATAACTTGCTGCTTAATGCTCTGTAAGAGTTCATCCTCGTGGATATTGCCATGTTTAACGTGAATATGAGCCCTTTTCTATTAGAAAGTTTTCCACGAAGGCGTCTCTCCCCTTAAAGAAATAAACCTTGTGTGCTTTGCTATGTTCAAATAATCTAACCATAACCATAACCTGAAGGCAGGCCCAAAATTATAATAATTTGTTTTTCAAAATGTTCAGCATTAACAGTGAATTTGTATCCTTGTTCAGGAAAGCAAAAGGGTCCACCAGGGACCGAAAAGTAGAGTCCCTGAACACTGATAGTTCGGGCTGGGGCTCGAATCCTGGCGAATGGCTTGACTGCATAGACGTTTCAATAAAAGTATCCTAACGTGCATATGAGTCAGTTTCCCTTAGAAACTCCTCCACGAAGGCATCCCAACGTGCATATGAGTCAGTTTCCCTTAGAAACTCCTCCACGAAGGCATCCCTCCCCTTAGGCAGACAGCCCACTTGTGCTTTGCCAAATAAACCAAACCAAAGCATAAAATCGAAAGGTGGTTAATCGGCAGTCAGTCGAGTTTGCGTCACACGAAAGCGCAGATGTTGCAAATGCGTTGTTATGAAACATTTATCCATGACTGCTATTAAATCTTGCTGCTTAGTGACGCTTTCATGGTCAATGGGAAAATGCACAAGCACATTTCTTTAATATTGCAGTCACCTTTAATTGTGCTAAAAAAAGACTGGAACGTAGCAAAATATTTAAATCACTTTATTTTCAAGTACGTGAAAGCATTTTATTATTTAACAATTAATTTTTTTCTTTCCAATGGCGGGCGCTTGCCTATGCCGGCATCGGCCATTCCCAAGGCCAGATGTGGTGGTCTCTTTATTATGGAGGCATTTATATATGTGGACCACTTTTGCCACCTATGAAGGGACGGAGAATTTACATCCATGCTTTCTCCGGGATTCGAACCCAGGCCCTTCTGCATCGTAGTGAGGCTCTGCTAACCACTATACCGTCTGGGCGGCTTAAAAATTCAGAATGTAGAAAGAAATATGGATAAGCTTACTTTTTTCCTTCAGATATTCTTAAATGTATTTACATTAAATTTGGAAACTTTTAACCTGTTCATTATATATTGGCAGGACTTCTACTAGCTAAAATACCAATTAAGTTTTCCTTTGCTGAGACATTTAATTTCTGTAGCAATAAAAGTATTTTTTTTCTCTCTACCTCTGCAACAAAATATTTCTTCCAGAGAATCAAAACAGTTCAAGAACTATTAAGTAGGTAGAAAGAAACGTGGATAAGCTTATTTTATTCCTTCATATCTCCTCAAATGTATTTACATTAAGTTTGGAAACTATTATCCTGTTCATTATATATTTTCAGGACGTATACTAGCTAAAATATCGATTACTTTTTTTCTTTTTCTGAAACATTTAATTTTTGTAGCAATAAAATTATTTTTTCTCTCTACCTGTAGAACGAAATATTTCTCCCACAGCATCTAAATAGGTCAAGAAAAGAGTTTAAAGCAATAACATCACAAGATAGAAACAGATTGGATAAATTGAGAATAATTAACGAATTAAATACAACTGACTAAATATAAGCAAAGATTAAAGCTAGGCAATTATAACAAGGAAAGCAGTTTTAAAATATGTCATTGCAAAATAAAACCAGAAAAAGGGGATTTGCTATTAAAAAACGTAAAAGGCTCTAAACGTTTATAAAATGGATTCTGTATAAACTAGTAAGCCCCCGATTCTCCAAAGATTCAAATAAGACACTACGTGAAACTCGCTACGGCATAAATTGCGTGGGAATGAGGATGAGAATGCTCAAATAGTCGAGAATAAATCCAACTTTAAAGTTGTATATACAATTTAAGACTTGGCGATAACATTAAACGAAATTAAACACTAAGAAAAGAAAGAAATAGGATCTTAAATTATTCAGATTTTAACGTCGCGCCAGAGAATTTTTTAAGATTTTCATTCGCTGGCTGAGCAGCGCAGGTTACCAATCTGCTATTAAACTCCTTGATAAAATTTATAATTAAGCAAATTTAGTTTTGTAATATTTCATAATAATTATTATTAACAAAACTGTTACTGAATTTTTAGATGATGATTACTTCTTAATCCATTAATTAAGCGTGTGTTTCTCCCATTGCTCTGGTTTATGTCTGGTTTATTTCATTATGAAACCAAAGCACTGAAAGGCTGTCTGCCTAAGAGAAGAGTTGGCTTCGGGAAGGATTTTCTAACGGGAAATGATTCGTATATATATAACAGACTAAGAAAGCTATGAAAAGCCCATGCAGCCTGTCCGTTAACATAGAATCAAACTTAGGTCGTACTACCGCCTGTTCATGGCAAACATTTAACATGCTTAGCTCAAAACTTCATTTAGTTAGCTGTCCTAGTATTGCAGTCCATGAATGAAATTAGGAAATATATAGTATTTATTAATGTAATTAATATATTTCATGTATTACTTAATATAGTTTTATCAATGCAGGTAATATATTTCATTGCGTAATCGAGTTAGTAATTTAGTTCCTAATTTCCTTATTTTAATTCTAACTCATTTAACTAATCTCTATAACATTAATGTACTAATGTAATATATTTCACATATATTTTTCTATACCTTCAAAATTCACTTTATAGCTTTTCTGCATATGTTACTACGGTTTGGTGCACATTTGCAGAATACGTTCAAAATTCCTTTCCTTCTTCGAATATATTCTAAATAATAAATCTGACTCATTTTGCAACTTTAAGTTTGCAGCTATTCCTCTCCTCACGTTTCACGTCCATTTCTGTATTACTTTATATTACAACACAAAAAATGCAACGAAAGTGAATTCAGAGGTTTAACTAAGAAAAATGCAAATGTGAAATAAATGCAAACAGCAATAAGAAAAAAAAGTTTATTTCTTAAGCTTTTTATCCTGAACAGTCATTTTCAGGTGGAAATCCTTCCTGTTACACTTTTCTGCGGACATATTATGTCATATATTTCTTTTTTCTCTCAGAATTTTGTAATTTCCTTCTGACAACTTGAGGTTTTATTTTTCTGTATTTAAATCTGAGGTTTTTATTTCAAGTTTTTGGTGCATAAAGAATAAATAAATGTGGGAAGATGTCATGGAGAAGAAGTGTAAAAATCGTCAGAACTCCTAAGCACGTTGAATACAAAGAATTGCTATGCTTTTCTTGTGCCGGCGCTGGGTGTAAAATTTTTATGCAGAGGGTTCCTGTTTAAAATGTATTTTAACAGAAATAAAAACTCGTCTCAAGGAAGTGCAAATGTTGGCCACAATATAAAGTTTCTGAAAGAGGAGCTTGTGTAATTCCGAAGAGAATAAAACAGCTGGAAAGCTTTCCGCTTGAGATTTTATAGAAGTTTTATACCTTTTGTTGTAGCGCTATGAATAAGTTCAGATATGTTTGAATTCCCAAATGCACAGAATCTGCTCAACTCTTCCTTTCACAGAAGGGAAGTTATGAAATATCGTTACTCATTTTTTGACTTAAATGTGATAACTAAGAATGCGTCACTTATGAAGCGATACTTAAATACACCTTGCATTTCAATCTCTTTTATCGATTTACACCATGGCATCAATCTAAGAATGTATACATAAAATTCAGATTGTGCTTCAAAGTGAACATTTTAGACAAGAAAATCTCCTTTGTAAAATTATTTTCGTCGATTTTTACTATTTTATTAGGCCGTCGGATTTTGCCAGATTTCGTTTAAAACGCTACGAGTTCAACCTTCACGCAAGTAATTGTTCCAATGTGTTACCATTTTGTTTGGCCATATGCAGTTGATTATATAGTGCCAGTTAATGCATTCTTTTTTTATTACGGAAAGATCTCATAGTTTTGGAAATAACCCACTGCTCGCTGTTCGGTAGAAGCCAGGTCCCAAATTCTGGCAATTCTTTTTTTATTATTTCAAAAAGCAAGGAAAGAATACTGCAATAAAAGTTAGTTAATATGCTTATTTCATATTGCTTATCGGGATCATTCGAGATTGTATCAAATGAAAGCCCAGATGTTATAAATACATTGCTGCGAATTTTGTACATATGTAAGTAATTTTAGTGAATCTATATATGTGAAATTGTTGTATTTTTTATTATTATTATTTTGCATAATATAACATGAAAACCTAAAGATGCGAAGCTTTGCCGGAAAAGTAAGAATACACCGGCAAGTTTATTTAACATTGAGTAAAGTGGATATCTCACCAATTAAGGGAGATATCGTCAAGCTGGCAACGGTTTTGGAGACTAATTTTTGCCGCCAAACTCGGCGACGTTTTAGCCCGGTTTCTGTATGAACGTATTACGGTGATACAGCGATATGGATTAGATTACTATTTGATTACAGGTATAGTAATACAATAACTGGAATTGATTCCATACGTAGCTGTAACCGTATCTGGTCCTCATATGCCTTCTAGTAATTTCAAGAAGTAGAGATTTTTCGGCGGCCGGGGAAACAATATAAGACCTGGGAGAGCATCAGTTACTCAGTTGTTAGTTCAGAGCGACGTGGGAGTATTGAGATATCCGTGTTGGCTTCGCTCTTGAGATGCTGTTTGCATTGCGTAGTGTTTAACATTCCTATTAGTTTGAAATGTAACTATTTGTTGTACTCTGTAATATTGTAAAGTGTATTTTTGTGGAAAGTTTCATAATTGTCAAGTGTTTCTTTTAGTAAAAGAAATCTTATCAAGTTATTGTCGGTTCTGTGTGCATTCAGTCTATTACGAACCGGTACACACGAAATATTGTTACTTCACGCTAATCCACAGTTGGAACTAAATCGGCTTGCTTGACGACAAGTCGATGTGATAACACGTAAGTACCCAGTAAATGCTACAGTATCAAGAAATAAATATGTTGTATACACAGTTGAAGAAATCGCAAAATATATTTTGTATGCACTTCCTTGACTTATAAATTTACAATATATCGCCATATTTTTATTTCTGCCTTTCTATGCATTTTACGTTTCAAACGCTTATGAGTTATACTGAATTTCTAATTGTGTAATTTTTGTCATTTTGGCTCTGTGCATTACATTGAAAAAAGGTTTTTTTTTTTGGAAGTAACAGATGCTCTTTCTATTATTATTAAGATAAATAGAGGAATATAGAAGAAACGTGTGCTTTTCGTCAATTAAAAAGACAGAAAGACAAATGTAATATTATCCGCAATATGAAATTAGTAATCATCATCCCACATATTTTTATTTCTACATTGGCGGTTTCTTTCTCATTACCTATTTCAGTCAGAAAAGGTGTTAGAATTTTTTTCATTGGTTATCGTCTATTAATTTTACAAAATAAAAGTTTTTGTTGTTTAATAATTAAGGATTTAAAATTAAAAAAGTTGGTAATGTACAGGTTTAATATGTATACGAATTTCTTTAATAAATGGACCCGTTGATCCACACGCGCATATTTATTATGGTGTGAACTTTTATTTTCTCTTTTTTTCTCGTTTTTTGCAGTTGTATGAATTTAGCATACTAACATCTTTCTTTAAAAGAATTTTTGCCTAATTAAAGCAACAAACTTCAGAACTTTCTATTGCAGAGATAAGCATAGAAGGAGATTATATCCGAATCTGATCTTACGAAAACCTACGTCGCCAATTTAATTACAATATTTTATTTTTCAGAGCATGAGAACATGAATAATTAGGAATAAAAACTAAAGAGTAACCAAATTATTTTTTAAACTTTTTGTAATATATCTATACTTAACTTATTATCCATTATAATATTATTATTATTATTATAATGCAGAATGCTGATTTTATTTCAAATATCATCATTTAATATAGCCTTTTTTTTATCAAAGAACTCAATGTCTATAAATCATCGTATATCATATAATCTAGGCAATGAAACTTGAGTGAAGAGGTAAGATTGTACTGATTAAGAGTTATTATTAGACTGATTATTAGTTAGTGATGAATATTAGAGAGCAATTAGCCTTATGAATTGAAAATTTACTAAGAGAATGTGAAATATGTAGTTTTAAAAAGTCTATTTCTGCAAAAGATTTTAGATATTTGAACGGATTCTTGGAGTTCCTATGGGCAACTTAATTAAAGAGTCGCCAAGCATTTCCTTTACGATTTATAGAACTCTAAAAGTGTTTTACATTGATAACCACGCATAAACATTTCAATGCATACAATTCTATTCAAAGTTTATTCATTTAATTTTAATGAAGAAAGTAAAACAAAATCATACAGTCGCACCTTTTACTACTGACGACAATAACCAGAGAACTGAGCAATTTTTCATAGGCTTATTCGACTAGGAATAAATATTTTTCTTTAAATTAGAGTAACAAAGGATAAGAAATATTGCAGTATGATCTATGTTTGATTTCTAATTCAGCTTAATGTTTTCTCTTTAATAATTTATTTACATTATTTTTCATTGTCTATTTTATTAATAATGCCGCAAATTTTAATGGGTTAATTTTTCTATCAAAGAATTCCATGACATCGTGAACAGTTGAAAAAAATAAAAATTTTACCTTTCACCATTTCCACTCAACTCGCTAAGTAAAATTAGTTAATTCCATATTATCTGAGGTAAGCCAGAAAGACTATATTACAGAGATTTAACAAATTTAGAGGGAATTATGCTCATGGGATCAACTAGTAAAAAGAAAGACGGAGCTAGAAAAAGCGTCCGATTTCCATAAATTCTTGCTTTAATCATTCTACTTCATTACTAAATGTGTCAAAACTCAGTAATGTTAAAGCTGGTTGTATTCGTTATTATAATTAACTCAAATTTTTGGTACCAATATATGCATACGTCACGTTTAAGTTTTTGACAGCCGAGCTTCGAATGATTAATTTTACTTAAGCGGAATAAACTACACAAATTACTTTAGTGTATTATTATATAATGTAACAAAATATCCCTAGTTCTCGAACAGTCTTCTCAAGTTTTCCTTTCTGTGAGTAATTCTGAATGCTTTTATTATATTTCAAACATTTTGTTAGATATCCATAATATTTCACAGATCCTTTACAAAACTAATAACTCAGCTCTTAACAAGTTCTAACTAATCCAATATTACGCCTGTTCAATTAGATGTATGATTGACATATATGTTTAGATATCGTGTGATTAAAAATAAAATGAAACGCAAAAATTAACCTTAGTTTGGTGTTGGATATTACCGACTCTTTTGTCAGAACACGCTTATTTCTTAGGGTGTTAGAATTCCTTCAATTCCCTCCCATTCAATTCAGCCGATGCAATTCAATCTCCCCTCCAATTGAATTTTTTTTAATTAGCGTCAATCTAAGGCTGTATTCCCTATAATTTTGTTTTTAATTCGTCGCTGCTTCAGCGATCAATGGCATTATACTCCTGTAGTCAAACAAGATTTTACTTCCGCATGATTGCAATTAAGAATGCGACATTTCCTTTATTTATGTTGTAAATTTATTCCGCAAAATATCTGTCGCACTTAATTTAAAACAGATTAATTTTAATGAAACAAATAATTGCTTTAAGAGGAGATTACACTATTAAAATTTTAATTGATTTCCAAGTATGAGCTACTTACTATTCTTTTCATAACTGCGTTTATTTTAACGTTAGTGACTTTTGAAATTTAAAATCTGCAAGTTTGATCATAAAGCTTTAAGATCATATCAACAAAATTTTGAAATTTAATTGAATTAAATCCATCATTCCTTCCATTCCGAAGGAATTACTTTTGTAATTTCTCCCTGGTCATAGCGCTTGGATCATGATCATATTGAACTCTTGAAGACCTTTTAAATGGAATGTTTCTAATTATTGAAATATGATTCCAGTTTGACGGTTATCTTGACTTAGTCTTTTTATGTCATAATACCTGTGAGACTGACGAGCCTGTAAATGCGAATACAGCCCAATTAGTAACATACATACCTGAAAAACCTATCGTGTGATTTTGAATTTCATTATTTGCCCTATTAAAACTATTTACCATATTATGTTATTCTATTATTATTTTCTATTAAGTTCCTAATATTCTTTTATTATGTTTATGTTTCCATAGGTTACCATACGATTACTTTCAGTCCGTTCCCAAAATTGGTTCAAAGCTATGAAAATATCGTAAAAACTTTTTAAACATTTTAAAAACATCATTAGCATTAGAAATGTTAGGAGATAAACGATTTACTAGCTATAAAAGTATTTAATACCTACATATTATCCCGTCGACCGTGAAAGTTGGCGGAAAGTCCACCAAAATTTAGACACACATGGCTGTGGATTTCTGAGCCACATTCCTCTCTGCAACTTTTACAATAAAATATTCGTCAATATCTCTGTACATTCCATCAAAAACACTTTTCTTCATAAAAGGTTTTGTCGATTTCTACTGCTTCATTACGCCCTGCGATTTTACCAGAAGCTCTATTTAGAGTAACACGTACAAACATCTCGCAGGCAATTCTTCTGCTGACGATATTCAGCTGTTCTTTTTCTCATTCGACATATTTTAATTCCTTAGACCATTTGTAAATAAACCGGTTTGCAGTCATATTACCATTGAAAATGCAAGAAAAAAGGTACTACATTAACAGTCAATTTTTATTCATGTTCATGAAAACAAAAGGTGGTCATCGGGAATCAGCCAGGGTTGCATTAGATGTTTTATAGTATGTTATACCTTGTGTTTTGACTTCAGTCGTATCAATTGAGTGATACTGATCGTATCACTTGGCACTAAATCGCACTACTAAGGGACAGTTTCACTATATGTAACTATTATACGTAGGTATATGATATCCAAGTTTTGTGATATTATTATACATTATATTGTGATCATGATATGTAAGTATTACGATATTACAGCGTGTGTTTACAATTAATGGGTTTTTTGTTTCCATGAAAATGAACCTCAATTCTTCTGGTTAGTCAATATTTTTTTTTATTTCCAACCTTTACTGAAGGAACTCGGAAGGGGAGTTTTGGACTTCTTCCCTGCTGTGTCTGTTTCCCACCAAAACGCAGAAGAAAGTGTAGACTTTTATAATATGCTGAAATTGTAAGACACGTCACACATATGGAAAGATTTTTTGCCTTCTGCAAAATTATATTGCAACGTTGCTTTTGAATTTGAATTCTGACCTTGTTTAACCTGGAATTTAACTGGTAAGTTTTAAAATAAATCCTCAAAAGACAATTTGTCTCATGTTTTCGATTCCGGATGAACGGAGAGGTCACGGGACCATATATGTACATAATTTTTGTATGTATAATCCTACAGTAATTTCTTTTAATTATTTCGAATCTTCTCAGTTTTCCATTGAAGATAGAAATCTTATCTATACGTGTCCTACATTTACATCTGCTTTTATTTGCCAGAGAGGGCGAAAAGTTTCAAGAAGCCATTGCCTCGTTTCTGAGGACAGTCGTGAACTTGTGCCTGGCGTTGTCCTTGAAGAGATCAGCCATTCTGTTCATTATCAGATTAGGGGAGTGTCACTACTTTGCTAGATTCTTCACGTCTTCTTACTTCTGCTTAAAATATATTTTCGCTTTAAGGAATGCGGAATCAGTATAATTTCTATTTTTTTAGAATTCTTTTTTTAGTTTTAAATTTGGAAAGGGTATTTCGCAGTCTTCTTCATTTTATCAGAAGAAACTCCTGTCTAGGCTACTTTATGTTCCTTTTCAAAAAAAGCCTGCAGTTCTTCAGGGAAATATGTTTATCTAACACCTGTGCTCATTATCTTTGTTTACGCATAGACATTTTTTTATTTACACTAAAACAGGAATTTTATTGCCACTTTTACTGTGTGTGCGGTTCTTCCGAATCATTATCTTTAATAATCACAGAAAAAGTTAATTAAACTAGAAATATTTTTAATTTTCAATTTATGAAAATAATGTTAAGACTTGAATACGTGACAATATTAAAGCCCACGTATTTTCTAGAACTCGAATTCCATATGATTATGCGAATAGGATTATCTTTTGAAAAAAGATATATTGGTCAATACTCTTCACGACAACCTGCCTAGTGAACTTAATTTATCAAACAGTCAATTTATTAATACCAAAAATATTTTTGAAACTAATATTTTATTTTTATTTACCAGCAAATACAAACATTTCACTCTTCCATTTCTGTATGATGGCCGACCGGACAGCTTTTAAATTAAATATCTCGGTCCATAATTTTTGTCGTACGAGTATCACGTATGTTTTCATTTAATTTCTTAAAGTGAGTATAGATTTTTTTCTAAATAAAAGCGTAAGGACTTTGCAACTTCTAAAACATTTTGTACTGGAAATTCATGTCTACGACCAAGGGTTTCGAAAATAATGGCCGATAAACGATTTTTGGGAACATGGTTTATATATACTGTATGTTTGTTCACTGTGTCCATAAACGTTCTTGTATATTTTCGCAACTGTTTGTCACAGACATATATTTTCATCCACATAAGCGCTTTAAATAATGAAAATATTCGTATTATGGACTCTTCAAATTTCAGAATCGTTTTTGTAAAAATTAAGAAATCTAACATTTTACGCCTCATCTATATTACTTTTAAAAAAGGTTTACATTCATTGTAAAACATGAAACAAAACATATTTGACCCCTATTCGACAAAAACAATCTGAGATATTTAATTTTAAAATTTGAGATCATGTTTAGATTGATGCACAAATTGAAAGGCTAAATGTTTTAATTTAGATGTAACTGTGAATGAATTGGGAGTTGAAAAAACGTTTATGATGCTAATAAGTTAAGCAACGTCTACTATTGCGTAGGTTTGAAAAGTAATGATCAATATAATATTTTTTCAAAAAGCAAACTTATTCACAGAAACTAATAGAATTTGGGTTCTAGGAAACCAGTGGCAGTTAATTTCAGATAATATCATTTTCCAGTCTAAATATCTGTACTTTTCTAAATATCGTCTGCTTATTAATTGCATTTTTCTCTCTTTTGTTTGTTAATCGCCATAATGTGCGCATATGGGGATCTGAAAACCCCCATGAATATCGTGAGCACAAAGGGATTCCCCAAAGGTTAATGTGTGGTGTGGACTAATGTACGACCGAGTCATTGGACCTTTCTTTTTTACAGAACACACGGTCTCATCAGTTGTATACTTGGACATGTTGGAAAACTTCGTATTTCCACAACTAGAAGAGCTTCAGCCACATATCTTTTTGCAACAAGATGGTCCTCCACCTCATTGGGCTACCATCGTTCGTAGTTCTTTGAATGACCATTTTACAGGAAGATGGATTGGGCGAGGAGGTCTAATTCCTTAGCCACCCAGATCACCTGATATAACACATAAGCTTCGCAATAACAAAGATAATGCCTTCTTTTAGTATTGCGAATTAAATCATGCTTAATCCATTCTGGAATTTATTGCAGGAAATAAGTGTTTAAGATTTATTTTTAATATAGACATTTTGAGTTTTTATGCATTTTTGCCTTGTCGCGAAATGAGAACTGAATTAATTGAATGAGAAATACTGAATCATCTGTGAAAATCTGTTTTTCCTTTTTGTTGTTGTTTGTTTGTTTAATTTCTTTTACACATCGTAATGGTAAACAAATATAGGGAATTTTAAAGAGTGCATTTATTCTATTGTGGTTTATGCACTATCAATGAAGTAGATTTAATTAAATCCAGTAAATTTAAATGAAATGCAAAATGCGTATAATTTAATATTCCGCTCAAGTAAGTCATGTGGTGTACACATCAGATTTTTTATTATCCGAAAATCCGAAAATATTCATAAAAAGGCAAATTTAAGATTATTTTCTTTTTTACATATTTTTTTTATATCCCAACTTTGTAATTCTTCATTTGTCCTAAAATATAAAATGTCTTAGTTAAATAAATAAATAAATTATAAAATATAAAAATAAGTTATCAAATTATAAATAAATAAATTATAAAATGTTCAGAGAAATTCATTTTCTATGAAAAATTACAAAAATAGGGAGAGAAAACTGCGTTTTAGATCCAACTTTTGAGACTTTTGATGCTCAAGATAGCGAGGGAAAAATCAATGATGTATAAATATTAAATAAATTGTGTTAAAGAATAAATGATGAAATGTGAAAGTAACATACCGATCTTGAGGATTTGGCATGAAAAGATTGGAAACTCGCGCTTTCCTTAAGAAAGGAGTAGAATACATATTAAATAAAAAATAGTTAGAAAAGGGTTAAAAGAAAAGAAGATGAATTTATCAAGAAGGATTAAACATCTAGAACATAAGGTGTCTTATATATATGCAAAATATGAAACAAAAATTTTTAAACTTAATTGGAACCAACTGGCAATAGATCTTCAAATTCATAAATTTTAATTAAACATATTCCGCTTTAAAGATATGCTTTGTACCATTTTGCATCACTCTGCCGCATGTTATGTCACTTCCTCTTTCAACTTCTCTGCACTGGGCTAAAAAGCCCAGTTACTTCTCAGGATTAACACAATAACTTTCCGCTATAAATATGATCAAATTTAGTACGCATTGCTTTTTCTTGTCTTTTCCCCTGTTCTCTTTCTTTATTATCTGAAATGGAAACTGTGGAGTGTTTATGCATCACTAGTGTTGTACCAATTTAAGTGTATTTCTAAATAATTGCCAATTTAATTGTGTTTCTGAATAATTGTTTTTGCGCAAAATAAAAATGTTTTTCCATCATGTCAGTTGTGATTTTCGCATCAATATTTATCTAAGCAACAGTCTTCTCGACCATGACTAAAGAATAAGTTGGTCTCATTTTTCACATAAAACCACAACATCATATATATATAAATGGTTTCTGATATCTGAACTTACTACTATGAGCATTAGCATGTAAAGTTTATGACAAGTTTATAACAATTACTTTAAGTTTATTACACTTTCCTGTCTCTCCTAATTTCAGCTTATAATTTCGTACCAGAATTTATTTTCAGAAACTCGTTTAATGCAGATGAGTAAGAGTAATATCTAAGTCGATGTTCACTGACTTCGTTAGAGAGCCAGATTTTCTGACTAGCGCGCGTTTGTCTTTGGGGTACGTCCTCTAAACTATTACTACGCTCGGCCGTACTTCAGGCCCTGGGTAGCTTCGCCTACTTAATTGAGATTTAGAGGCTAGCTACTTATAATCCCAATAGCTTTGGCTATATATTTTAGTTAAGCATTAGTTTAGCTTTAATTCTTATTAATTTGAGTTCAAGCCCAAGTGGAGGCTTTGCTGCACGCACGCTCTCAGACAGGAGCTGAGTGTGTTTATCCTTATTATTTTGAGAAAGAAAGGGTACTTAACCCTTCTTGAGTATTACGCCTTTGTTCACACAAGCGATTATTCGCTTATTGGTGTAAAATATTTCCTACATGTAACTGAGAAATAAGAGTGAAACCCCGCAAGCATTAAAAAACTTTAGAAAACTGGTCATTTATTTAATGTTGTTATTGTTTTTTAATCTCTTTGCAATAAAACCCTTTCATTCGATAGCAGTAAAAATACTAAAAGAATACTAAAAACGAATTTTTGGCCATATATTTAATAAAACCAAAGCATTTGAAAAGAAACACTGGAGGCATTTAGCACATATATTTCACTTTAAAAGTGTGGGAAAAATGTTTCCCGTAAGTTTAAAATGTTAGGTGCAGATCTCAGCATACAAAAATAAAAATAAAAAAACACCCGTTCTTCATTTTTTACTCGTTTTAAGCTTCCTCGGAAACATGCCCAAAATCACACATCCAAACAAGATAACATAGCTAAAACTTCTAACCAACGTTCGAAATTGTAACATAAATCTTAAACTACTTTCCAGAAACTTTTCTTAAGAGATTAGACTTCTTCTTTCATAATAGTAGGGTGTCAGAAAGTACACATGTGATTCTTCCCTCTACCATACAATTCTTCAACCATATTATTTATCTAGCTTTTTAAAAGGTAAATAAATTTAGTAAACTACACGAACATCATTTAAAAAAATAACTATGTGTTAAAATTAACTAATATAATTAGATATATAGAGGTCCAAAAAAAAGTTACCACAAATGGTCTGAAACGCTGCATTTTCAGCTGCGTTTATTAGGAAACAGCAGCTCTTTGATGATAGAATTCCAAAAAAATAAAAGGCAGGAAGAATTTTTAAAAATTGTTTGCACTTTTATGCAAATTTTTATGTCAAATGTCTTCATTTGCTTATTTGCTTGCAAAGTTATCTCCTTAATATACATTTTACAGAATATTTGTTTAGACATTGAAAAACAGAAATTAGAAAGATATTGAAATATAGTCACGTATCAATCGAAGGAATGGAACAATCGAATTAAAGATGTATTTTGGGTTCTGATATGTAGAGGTTATGAGTTTCTGAATTTGATGCAGTACTGTATACCATAATTTGTTTCAGATCTCTCTTTATAGAATTAAATACAAATTTATCGATTATTAATTGTCTTAATCTTTGTCCTGGAAGCATAATTATTTATAATTATCTGTTTCTAGTAAATGCCTTTGTTCTGTAAATGTAATCATTTGTCTTTATTATCATTGAAAAATTTCGTACAGGCGCCCATGTTCTCGACAACTTGGCAATGATATCTTCGAATGCAGGCTGTAAATTAATTAATTTAAATGCAAAATCCTTACAGATTCGGTAATGATAAGCGCATTTAGGCCTCTTGCATAAAAGCATCCTTATCTTATACAAAATACACATACATTTTAAAGCCTGTAGTCTATATGTACACGGTGATTATAAATGAATGATGATTATAATAATGAATAACAAATAATAAATAGGAATAATCGAAATAAAATGAATAATAAATCGATGTATTTACCTTACCCGTGTAAAATCAACTTCATAAGGATTGGCAACTACCCAAATTTCTCATATGTTACCTACTATTTGCTTGTCTTTCTTACTGCGCAGCCGTAGCGTCAGTTTTCTCGATAGCGACGCAACAGGAAGGAGCATTCTCTGTGTTCCGTTTTTAGGTGTTCAGATCTCTGGTTTCAGTGCAGTATGAGTTTCGTGCACGCTTACTGTGCTGTGTCCTGCGAGAAAGTGCATGGCCCATTTTTCTTCTAACAAGAAACTATAATCGGTGACTCATTTCTAGGCATGGTGGAAACCTGGTTATCGTAGCTATCGTATCAATTATGAAGATTACATTTTTCAACTGGACGGTGTTCCACGCCATTTTTCACAGGAATGTGTGATAACTTCTTTATCGTGCAGTTCACCAACTCTGGATTGAACGTACGGCAACAACAGACAATAGCCTTCTCCCCTAACCATCCCGTTCTTTGGATTTATCACCATGCGATTTGTTTCCTTGAGCGTTGGTTAAAGACTGAGTTTATGTACCGCCAATGTACGTGTCCCTTGAGGAAGTTCGTGGCCGGATAAAGCATCAAACACTTGGGCAGTCGCCTCTGCTTATGCTATAAGGTTTACCCATATAAAGTAATACATCAATTTATTATTAATTTTAAAACCGCACCATTCATTTATAAATACTCTCTCTCTGTATATATATATATATATATATATATTAGCGTGTAGAAGTGGTTAGTAGTTTGTCTTGTGATGAATGTTAGGTGGTCTTTTAAGAGAGTACTCCGCTACTGAATCATAATTTGCATGATCTGCCATATGCACCATATCATGTTTGAAGAAATTGTGTGAATAAGCTGGGACACATCGGCTTCCAAATGTTAAGCATAATATAACAGGTAATCAGATTCGCTGAAACAACCTTGTATTTGGCATACATTTACTAAAAACACTCAATCGATTTCGAGGGCAGCTACAGGTCCCTCCTCATCAGGAGAACAAAATATCTAGAAAGGGAAAGAAACCTTAGTAACGGCTGTTTCTTTCTGTAGGTAAACAGGCTAATTTCTCCTTGATTTGCATGTGATTTAGGGACTTTTCTCGGCTTAAGTATCTTGGCTATAATTGCAGGCTTCCATGCCTGAAGTAAGTAATTTTCTTTTACGCATGTATTGAAGATATGTTTCAAAAGGATATATATTTTCTGCACTTTTTGTGAATTTTCTAATGCACTTATTTAAGATGAAAATATTGTTACTAATTGTAAATATAACGCGAAAAATCTGAAGACAGAAGCTATGCCGGAAAAGTAAACATACAGAGGCTAGTCCGTTTAACATTGGGTAAATAGGTATCTCGGTAATTTGGCGAGATATCGCCAAGCTGACAGTGGTTTTGACGACTTATTCTGTCGCCAAGTTTGGTAAGAAATCTCCAAATGTCCCAAACGTGGCGACGTTTTAGTCCGATCCTTGTATCACCTTAATATGTATTGTAATTGAATAAATGTAACTCACCATTATGTTAGCTGTAACCGTAACATGACCCTCTTGTTGTTTTCCAGTAATTCCGAGAAGCAGAATAAACTAGAAATATCTCGGCGGAAGGTTGAAAACGATATAAGCCCGGAGAGAGTATCTGCTCCGAGTTGCTTAGTTACACTGGTGTGCAAAAATTAAGGACGAAGTCGAAAAATTATCATATCAGCTGAACGAAGAGGCAGAACGGACAGAAAGACCAATCAAGAGATTAAATAAGGTGATGTACGGTAGCACATGCGCAGATATGCAGGTAGACGTAATGGGGGAGTGTCTGAGTAGTATAAAGCATATTGTCGCTGTAAGATCAGTATTTCTGGCAAAGAGATTACACGCCCTATAGCAGTTTAAATCACACCGAGTTGCTGCCTCAGCGAGAAATGGCGAATAATCAATCTGTTAGACGACATCTGGATGCTTTTACCCGAGGTCGAATCATTGGGAAGTTGTGGGAAGGCCGCAGTGTGACAAGTGTGGCTGCAGAGTTCGGAATTGCTCACAGCATCGTTTCACGACTTTGGAGACAATTTCAAACTACACGAGAGACAATTTCAAACTACAGGAACAGCTATCCGGGGGTTTAGTAGTGGTCGTCCACGAGGAACCACACCCGCAGATGACCGGTATATTGCCTTACAGGCCAGAAGAAACAGGCGGCAGACAGCGGGAGAAATCGCTAGACACACGACACAGGTGACTGGACGACCGATATCGCGTTTTACCGTGGCCAGAAGACTGCAGGGTGGTGGTCTGTTTGCACGACGCCCTGTACGGTGTGTACATCTAATGCCTGCCCATCGGAGAAGGTGTTTTCTGTGGTGCCGGGAACACCGGAATTGGAGAGACAATGAATGGGGATGAGTATTCTTTACAGATAAGAGCAGATTTAGTCTGAGTTGCGATTCTAGACACATACACATCTGGACAGAGCGGGGAACACGCAATAACCCCTTCAACATCATCAAAAGGGACTGTGTTGGACGTCGCGGAGTTCTCGTTCGAGCAGACATATTGCTTGGTAGCCGGACCGACATCATTTCTCCCAAGGAGGTTCGTCACCTGGGACTGCTATTGTAACAAGGTTCTTCTTCCTTACATGCGTCTTTTCACAAGGGCTATGGGTCCTCAGTTCCTCTTCATGGACGACAACGCTCCACCTCATCGCACAGTTACTGTCGAAGAGCTGTTGGAGAGTGAAGATATTGAACACATGGATTGGTCAGCAAGGTCTCTGGATCTAAATCCCGTCAAGCACATACGGAACTTACTAGGGAGACCCGTGGCAGCACGTAACTTATCGCCAGTAACGATTCCGAAACTGCGATTGGTGCTACAAGAGGAACGAGCAGCAGTGTCTCAACAGCTCATTAACAACCACATATCCAGCATGCACAAATGATGTGAAACCTGCCTAGCAGTCAGGGGAGATCATATCCCCTATTAAAGACCGGATGTTTCTTGCTGGACACCCCTCAATATGTTTCGGCCTTCAGTCGCATTGCACTCCATGCTACTTTTTCAATAAAGCTTCTTTTTATCCCTCTGATTTCTCTTTTAGTAAGTGTTGCTTACATTACTCATGTCCTTACGTATTGAGGATCTTACGGTATTAAATGTGTTGATTTGGAAAGCTTTTGTACAAAGTTATATTGAAAAAACCGTCTCGTCCTTAATTTTTGCACACCAGTGTAATTATTGTTATTGTTGCGAGTTGTTAATTCAGCCTGAGATTTGATTAGCTTTCTCTTTAGATGCGCTTTGCTTTGCGTTATGTTTAACATTCTAGTAATTTGAAGTGTAACTACCGATTGTACTGTGTGATACCGCGAACACTTGAACGAATATTTTTTTGGAAAATTCCAGAGTTCTGAAATATTTATATTTATATAAACAAATTTTATTAATCTATGAAAGGAGCTGCGTGCATTCCATCTATTACGAAACTGTAGGCACACAACGATATAATTTCATTTTTTTCTCATTAAATTGTCAAATGATCTTGATTTCTCGAGACATGTTGCTGTATATGTGCGTTGCTTCTTCTAGTTCATGGATGCAACATTGGGCTCTCCATATAATGCAATATGAATAAACATTTCTGTTATGAAAGTTAAATTATTCACGGTCTCGACCATTCCCGACATGAGCAAGTGTGCGGTAAGTAGAGGGGAAAATATTCAGTTTTATGCTGAAGGAAAAATTTAACGAAGGTAGAAATCAGTATATATCCTAAGAAGCGTTTACGGCGATCTTTATAAAAATTTGTTAATAAATTCATAAAGTTATTGATTTGGTTCTAATTCCTAACCTCTTCAACCCTGAAATACTCCTGTGTTCAAGAAGTTGAAGAAGAAGATCTTGCGAACGGCAGTACTTTAATTTGTCTGTTAGAAGGCACTATCGGCAGAATACATGAAGTGTCACTGATAAAACCTGTCGCATTCTCTTATGCATGGTCTCATTGTCTAAGGTAGACAGCACAGCTAGCTGGCAAGCAGAAGACTGATAATTCGAATTCTGGCAAGGAAACAGTTGATTTTTCACATCTCTTTTGCTGAAGAAATCCTAATTGTCTGTGCACAATTTCCGGAAATAAAACTGCGGTGGACAATAAATCACCATTCTTGGAAATCTGGAAACATGGAAAAAAGACGCCAGTTACTATTTGGTGTTGAATTTTCTACAAATGAAATGATTTCTTACAGAATAAGCAATTTTAGCGTACATATTAGACAAGTATCTCTATTTGGAAAAAAAATGCATCATAATAAATTGTACTTTTCTGAAATTTTGTTAAAAAGCAATTTCTGGCTTCGAATCTAAATTCAGCTTGCATCTAAATTCAGCTTATCCTCATTCCAAGGAGGCTAACCCATAATGCGAGGCTCGGTCAAATAGAATCTTCATTTTGAGATCCTAAATGTGTTTATGAGCTTTCAAAAATTATATTATAGATTTTAAAATCTTTATGCGTGGAGGAGATGGAGCTTCTCTAATGCTTACAACTGAGTCGCCAATTTGGCATGAAATAATTTCTTTTTTCAAAGCAAAATCAAAATTAAGTGATGACCAATACATTTATTTTTCGACGTATATTCCATTCGGTGTTCTTTTGTTATGAACAACATAAGAGAATGCTCTTCAGCGTTTCAGTTGGATACGTATGCTGTATGCTAATATCCGGACTCGAGTTTCAGTCGTCACGAAGAAGTTGACTGCTTGATTGGCTTTGTGATTTTTCCCCTTCGTAACGTGAACACGTTTAAATTAATTATGCAAAGTGAAAATGTCTGGAACGGAAGTCTCCTCGTCCTATAGATAATACCCCTATGGTGCTTTGCCGAATTCGACTAAAAATGTACACTCACGTTTGTGAAAATTGCAACACCAAGAAGGAATCGTCATAATTGAATGCAATTTAATACACAGTTGAGTGGTAGTGGTACAAATAAATGATTAAATGTTCAAAGCAAACAAACAAGAACAAGAGATCAGAATCAGTATTTTGTGTGGCCACCACGCGCCGCAATAAGTGCTGCTACACGACGTGGCATGGAGTCAAACAAAGTTTGAATGTCTGACTGAGGAAGAGCATTCCATATCGTTTGTACGCGTACCCAAAGTTCGTCTGCAGACGCAACAGGACGAGGATCACGAGCAAGACGCCGACCAATGACATCCCACACATGTTCAATTGGCGACATATCCGGGGAACACGCAGGCCAAGGAAGAAGCTGTACCTGCTGCGCTGCAAAGAAGGATTTAACAATCCGAGCAGTATGAGGGCGGGCATTGTCCTGTTGAAATACAGCGCCTGGCAAGCTTTGAAGGAAGGGAACAGCTTCGGGCTGTAGAACTTCACGGATATACCGGTTGCTGTTCAGATTGCCCACAATTCGTAGCAATTGAGATCGTCTATGATATGCTATGGCGCCCCAGACCATAACTCCGGGTGTTCGTCCACTGTGGCGTTCGATAATGCACTCCGGAAGGTGGCGTTCACCGGCATAGCGTCTGACACGAATGCGGCCATCATGGTACCACAAATTAAAGCGGGATTCGTCAGAAAACACGACATGCTGCCAATCAGCACGCCAGTCTCTATGCTGATTGGCCCATTGTAGCCGCAGGCGGCGATGGTCGTGCGTTAGGGGGATCCTGTATAAAGGAGTCCGTGCGCGCAGTCCACACTGCAGCAGACGTCTACGAATTGATGAAGCACACAATGAAACACCTGTAGCTATTGACCACAGTGCTGCCAATTGTCTAGAGGAAGCTGTACGGTCCGTCCGCGCCATGCGGACCAGGTGTCTATCATCGCGAGCTGACGTCACATTTCGGGGTCCACTCCCGGATTTCCGAGTTGTCCGACACTCGTCCGTCCACTGCTTCCAAACGCGCATCACTGTGCTGCTGTTACGCTGCACACGAGAGGCTACTGCACGATACGACAATCCAGCTTCACGAAGGCCGATGATTCTCCCTCGTTCAAACTCTGTAAGTTGTTCAAATCTCGCTCTCTTTCGTCGACGAGGCATAAGTACAGATTGAGTTAACGTTTACCACTAGCAGATAACCACCGATAACCATACACGCCTCGCTACAGCCGTCTATTTATTCGGATCCATCAGCCGTTCAGAGGGCGCTGCTCAGCATACGCATGCGCTACGGATTTGCAATTCTAATCATTTGCATATCATGCGCTACTTTGCATTTCCTGAAAATTTCAGCTCACTCGCGTAAGTCCTTCATGGTGTTGCAATTTTCACAAACGTGAGTGTACTTACTGTAAGCAACTGATAAGCTTCAAAATAAAGCGAACTGACAGGATCTTTATTTTTGATCTTCCAACCATAATTATACAACTGACTGACAGTAAAGGCAAAACTGCATTATATGGATAATTTATTTAATAAACCCTATCTTTTTCAAACATTTCCCTTACTAGTTGCATATGCTTTTAAAAGTAGTCAAAAATTTTACATGGAAGGCTATTAAACCTTCCTGAACTTATTTTTATTTAATAACAGCTTCATCAGAACGTATGATTCTATATAAAATCCAATTATAGAACGTGATATCATTTTAGGTACATTTTCAACGTGATATTCAAGATATTTATATGACAGCGAATTTCGAATTAATATTTTGTTCAAGTAATTAAATCGAAATCTATATTAATTTTATTGCTGACTGTTGAATTTTCATTTGAATTAATTAAGGAGTGGTTGAGAATTTCATATTTCTCTAACGTAAGTGACCTTTTCGTGACCTAAACCAAAAGACCGTACCGTATAATATAAATTATGTTTTCGAAAATCCTTAAAAGTGATTTGTTAAGTTTTTTTCTTTTCTTTTTCCCATTAAGCTTTTAAGTAACCGAGAAGTTAAATTGTAAATTCTATGCTTAAAATTAATTTCAATATCTTAATTTTGAAATAACTAAAATGTTATTAATTAAAAAATTCCTGCTATAAATTACTCTATAATTTCATTAAATTTATAAAAATAAAAAGAAAGATTAAACAGTTTTTTATAACTTATTTAAACATAAATCTATTTTTTGGAATAACATCTTCTTAGGAAAATTCGTTTAAGAGATCTTAAGCCCTGAATATTTATCACATTTACAAATATTATTTATCTAAAAAAATTCAGAGGTACTTATCTTCTATTTTTGAAAAGAAAAATACCACACTGCAACCGAGTTTTAGTATCACTAAAACCTTTCGAACTGTGCCCACATTCCTTAAGTAAAGCATTTACGTCAATATATTAATGAAAAGAAAAACAACTACGGTCTGAAAACCGGTGGTTGAATTAACTAATACGAAACTAGCAAGGCTACCTGCAAAAGAAGGAGTTATTCATTCCATAGGCGCTCTTAGAATGCAAACTATTTCTTAGTCACTTTACAAAAGACAAAAACCACCAAACAACACTCAGACATCGCATTCGTCGAAAATAGAACGAATTAAAAGCATTTTGTGGCTTAAGCTACTCTACTACTGATGAGCATCCTAAAACAAAATCATTCTCTTTCTTTTACTGATGAACATTTGAACTCAAAACACATGCCTAGAAAGCATGGGTGTAAATACACATGCTCATTGTACCTTCAGACAAAAGTATTTCTTAAAAAAGCTCACCGTTTACTTCAGTCTTTTATTTGAACAGATTATCTTAACAATTTACTGGTTGATCTATGAGTAGCTATTTAGAAAAAAAATCTACAGCGAACTAACAGATGATCCCTCAGGTCTTTCTTAGTGGTAGTTACACTGAAATAAGCAGGTGCACAGATTGTCCAGCAAGCTGAGTGCGCAGTATTTTAATCCAACATAAAGCTTACAATTTAACTTCCTATATATATATATAACTTCCTAGTATAGGAAGTAAAGTAAACATTCTAATTGCGAAAAATTTCGATTATCAAATTTAAACGGAAATTCCCATTTTGACCGTTCCCGAATTCATTTTGAGTATTTTTTGGGAGGAAGGGATGACGTCTGTGCGTGTGGAGAGAATAATCAATTCATTATTTCAAAATGTATTCTAAAATGGATTTTTTGTGACGTGTGCATGTAAGTATGTATGTATGTATTCGGCATAACTCAAAAACCATTAACCGTAGAACGTTAAAATTTGTTTAAGGAACTGCTATAACCTCTAGTTATGCACCTCCCTTTTCACCTGCCATCGGCAGTAGCAAACGTGTGTGTGTATATATATATATATATATACACACACACGAATATATGTATATATATATATATATATTTAACAAAATTTCTATTCGTAAAAAGCATATTAAAGTAAAAAATTAATTAAAAAAATAGGTTTAAAAGAAATTATAAAATTTAACTTTACTATATTCTTTTGAAACAATACATATATATATATGTATATATACCCACCTGTCCTTACCCGGCTTAAAAGTATTTACCCAGCCTTTGTTTTCGCAATCATTGGTCGTAATCATATATTTTTAAGTTGTGTAAGCTTTTAAAATGACGAAAATATTCATGTTTTGTCAATATCAAATTTAAAAAGAATTAATTTTCTACAAATAATGAATACTAACTTTTCAAGCGTTCAATACTAAATTTTTATTTTAACCACAAATAATCTAGGAAGCGCCACTCGCTTTTATATTTGAGAATGTTTTATACTCGAGAAGAAGTTTGACTCTCGTACGACACAAATTGGACGGGGTATTTAATTTCAAAATTCGCAATTTTTGATGTCCTTTTCAACTTGCTTTGAGAGATTGGTTAATTATGTTAGAATAATTCGAGGCCAAATGATCAAATGAAGTGCAGGAAAAAAATGTGTATAATTTATAATAGGCTGTACAGGGAAGTCCATGTGGTGTTCAAATCGGATTTTTAAATTTATAAATCAATAATTTGTCTTTTGTCAGAAGTATGGAGTTGTTAAATAGCATATCGTCCCTAAAGATAATTTTCCAAATGCACATATTCCGTGAATATGGCTGTCTTAGACTAATTGTATTTCTTATCGGAGAATACTGATGTTTTAGAGAATAATAACTTCTATAAATGAAAATTTTTAAAAATGAAAGTTTAGCAATAAATGTAACTAACCCCAAAATACGTGGATCTTATAATAGTTGACTTCCGATACGCGAAATTCAGAATTATAGAAATTGTACTCAAATAACCGAAATAACGAAGACACGCATTTAAAAGATAAATTTTAATCTGAATATGCATAAATATTAGCTTCCATTTAAGTAAATTTTATATTAAATTATCTTTAGGATTCATACTTAAAATCAAAATATTTATGAAATCCCTTAATTTTTTTTAAATAATTTTGTTTAATACAAAACCTAAAAATTGTATCCGAGGAATTAATTGCTGAATAAAATCTAATTATCTTGTCTAAGAGATTCATAGCAGTTTACATAAAGTTTTGGGAATGCGCTGCATGTTTTGAATTATTTATAAAAAATATAATTAAGAGAGAAAACTCTCGTGGGGATTCATCAAATATAAATTAATGATATTGAAATTTGATAGCATAAATACAAAATTTTAAAGTAATTGTGAAGTAACGAAAAAATAAAATAATCTATATTTTTAAGAAGGGAGAAATAAGTCTAGTGATGTAATTTTCTTTCTTTTTTTTCCCTTGAAATCTGTTCTACAATTATTAAATCTTGCTGCTTTTAAAGAATCTATATTTTCCCCGATAGATGGTGCCACAAGCGTAGGAATGCGAATTTCACCTTGCGATTATCCTTTCGTGTTTAAACGGTAGTACTAATTTAATACTAAAGCATTTTCAAGTACTTTTTTTTTTCGGGGAGGGGGGGCGGTTATAGATTTCCGTACTATCTATGTGTGTAAATGCGCGTCTATTAATAGAATTTCTATATCTATGATCTATATCTATGAAGAGACTGGAAGAATCGAATTGGCTGTGAATTTTAATACCATGTCATTTAAAATGCGGCATTTAAAAATAAATTATATCTATGAAAGAGAGATAACTGTGATTAGGAAATAAACTCTACATAATTTTTAAAAAATAATAATTCTTCATATATGAATATAAAATGCAGCTGGGTCTTAACTGCATACATCTTCATGCTTCTTAACTTTGTTTATTCGCTTCACTACCTTTCTTTATAATTCATCATGAATTTTGTTCTAGTTAAATAATGCTTAATCATTTAAAATACTTCTGAAACTTGCCTTACAATTCATCTTCTCTGCATATTTTTTTAATTTTTCAGGTTAGGTATTTTAGGTTTCAGGTTAAAAGTCCTTTAGGTTTTTATAATTTTTTACGACTAAGTTGCATTTTGCCAATTGGTTTTCAACTTCTTGTTTAATTTAAAACTATAATTAAAAAATGACAGAGTGGGCTTAGTAGACAACAAAATAATTCGGTAATCGAAATGAGTGTCCTCATTTTCATGCATTAAAACACCAGTTCTCTAGTTATATAGCTCGTTGTGAAAGCAGATCTATGTTTCCATCAGTTTGACCATATTTAGCCTTGGAAATACAGTCTTAAACAAAATAAAGTAAGTTAAATCTTATTGATCGTAGGAGAATATTTAGTGCTGTTGTCTGAGATCATTAACAACATTAATTCCATTAACGATGTCAGGCAAGCAATAAAGAGATTATTTGACTTCTCAATTATCTCAATTATGCTGGAGTTCGCATATTTTTCTGACGTCATGCACTTTAGTTTGTCTAGTACTTTATTTTATAGCTTACGTATAGGAAATGTGCATCACTGTCAGTAAAATATCTTCTGAAAAATATTTGTGAAGTGAAAAACTATTATTTTGGTAATTTCGTCAATTTTCCTTCGTAAATACACTCATCGGCATGTATTTCAAATGTGTTATGCCTCAAATATCCTGGTTATGTTTTTTACTACTTAGTAGATTGAATAATTATGTTTTTTCGTTCTTAGAAGATGATCTGTTTCTTCTTCTTAAAAGTTGAACATTATCAAATTACTGATTTTTTCTGTTTCTGAATCACAATATGTTGAACAAATTAAATACAATCTTCCCCGTAGATTGCTCATTGAGATATGTATTCAAGACCTTACAGGTATGGAGGTGAATTATCACAAACTAGTAAGCCGCCGATTCTCTAAAGAATCAAACAATGCTTTAAATTAAAATGACCAATCATTATAACTGTGATTTGTCCAAAGTTCATCCTCGTTTTGAATTCCCAAATGATCTCTCTCGAACAATTTTTTTAGCTGGGTACTATTGATATTAACTCGTAGAGGGTACGGAGAGGACAAAAATTTTTTGGCTGTTCGATGATCTGTCCTAAACTGATTTTTATTAGTGCCATTTTCGAAAACATTATTTGCAATATTGTTCAGCTAACCGCGTCCATGCAACACACTCTTTTTTCCAGTTCGATTTTCTGAATCTTAAACAAGATGCTGATGCCACTGCTAACCTTGGAAATAAGAATTAAAGTAACGATAAATAATAACTAATGTACGAAGTAACTAAAGGGGGCAACTGACACCTTAAGAATCATTCATATCATATTATCTTTAATATCAAAAGAGTTCGCAGAATGCAAATTGTAAAATTAAGCTTATTGATTTTATTGTTGGAATCTTAAAATTCACAATTTAAATACTTTATAGTAGAAAAGGCGAATGAGTGTGCCGTGGACGCAGTCACGTGTTCGTTGTTCATGTTTACACACCCTTAAAGGTTGCTATTGTAAACTGACGAAATTATCCGAATTATTTGCTCTGGATACCTTGCCCTGTAAAAATTGTTACTGCTTGGAGTTGTGAAAAAAAGCTTCCAAATTTTTGTTTAATATTTTCCTCTTCTGGTATGTTTATTCACAGCATTTACACGAACTGCTAACACACACAAATACTAACTCAGTGTCTGAAAACACTGGAAAATAACGAGATGTTTTAATTAAAGAAGTCTTGTTTTAAAACTATGGATAGACACACTTTGTAAAGCAATTTAAAAAGGAATCCTGAGTTTTAAAAATGTTTTTTGGAAAACTGCAAAGATGTTATTTTTTTAGCAGTAAGACCCCCAGTTCTCCAGCGAATAGAAGAAAGGTTTAAACTAAAATGATCAGCAAGTGTACCCTGTGTCATGTCCAGCGTTAAGCCCTTGTTTTCAATCCCCAGTGATATGTCTGAAATGAATAAGCCACCTTTATGAAAAAGTCTGGCCACAGTAAACCGAGGCAACTGTCGTCCATTTGCCATGCGCAACTGTTTAACGGTGCTGCCCGCTGTTTTCTTTCGATTTCTTTTCTGGAGAGAGATAAATCGGTCATCAGTCCGCGTTGTTCTCTTTCGCCGACCACCAACAGCCTTGCTTAAACCTATACCTGTCGTTTGGATTACAAACTCGTGAAACAACACTTTTAGCATTTCCAAGCTCTTGGGAGACAGAGATCAAACTACGCCCCTCCTCAAGCTTGCTAATCATTCTACTAAGTGTAAAGGCGCCCTGATATTTTCATTGAGCCATACTGCACGTACAGTATCGCTTTCACTTACAGAAGAATGTCTAGACATGCGTCTTCCTTTCTTCATTTTAAGTTACATTGCACGCGCAAACTGCTAGAGTTCTGTCTTCTCTGACATACCGTCTGACGCTATGGTGTTATTATTTGCACGTGCATCCTCTTTCTACTGAGTTAACGTTTCATTGTACAGATCGCAAAAAGCCCTTTTCAACAATTTTTTCTTTTGCGTTTACAATATTCAGCAAGTTTAACTGCAACATATGCAAAAAACTGTATTCAAATATTTTAGTTTTTAAAGAAGTTGTAAGCATTTAAAACGTGTTAAAAACACAGCCATTGACCTTTAATTTGAGAGAAAATGTCAACAAATATATGTTAACGGATATTTACTATTATATAATTTATATATGCAATTTTTTTATTATTCTGGTGAGCGATGTCAATATTACTAACTAATCAGTATCTTACGTTTGGAGGTGTAAATGCTATAAGCATAAATCTTTGCTGTAAGTAACCTTGCTGTTCCTAGTCATTGCAGAAAAGTTTGGTCAGCCTCGCCGGAGCAAGAGAGCAAAAGGAAAATGCTTTCCAGCTTAAGAAAAAAAATAGAAAAGAAGAAAGAAGCAAAAAGTAATGTAAAACAGTAAGAAATTATTTAAATCTTAGAAATTATGATAAAACATACGGTGAAGGTGAATTTTAACATTTTCAATAGATATAATTCATAAAATGTATTATTTCTATCTCTGTTTTCGAATCATATAGTTAAATTATTATAACCTTTTTTTCTATTATATTTAATATTTTAAGATTAAAAATACGCAAATGAGATGAAAATAATGCTTAATATTTACCAACTCATCTATAAAAGCAATTTCGTTTTTCACCGGAGCATGTATTAAAGGTAAATCTGAGGCAAAACTAGAATTGCAGTTTTCTCAAAAATAATTTTGTAAATTCTTGAAAATGTCCGATGCTACTCATGTTTTGCCACATACGAATGACATTTTGGGAGAAACAGTCTTATTATATTTTGTCACAAATGTGTGCATGCATTTTGGATATAAGTATATTATGAAGTTTGAACCTGAGACAATGTTTAACAAAAGGTGAAAAATTTTGTCATAACTGGGATTGAATACATAAAAAACTTTTAAAAAATTCACTATTTGCCGGATTCAAAAACGAATGCCCAAGTGTTTTACAAAATTTACTGCAAACATTAGAATATAAAACACTGAAATTTAGAGTACAAGAAGCATATTAAACTTCTATTTAAGTAACCCCATTTTTTATATTAAGAAAATTGATGTTTTTAACATATATTTGATAAAATAATATTATAAAACGTACATGCACAAAATTTCCTGTTTAGAAAATAAAAACTTTAAAAAAATTTAAGTTCACTGTCCCTTTAAGTTTCATACACTAGTGTATGAGGGATTATGTCTGTTCACCGTTGTTATGTAGTGATTTTTGGTTAGTTTAGAATTATGGATTAATGTGTAGTTAATTGCA
>KK122546.1:5470-15804 GCA_000611955.2 Stegodyphus mimosarum
AAATCAATTTCCTCTGGTAAATTGGTGTATTCCACTATGAGTTGTTTAACCCGAAATTTTAATTCCAATAAAGCATCCAATTTAGTCTTCATAATGACATCATGGTTGAGTTTATTCTCCTCCATTTTATATTCATCAAGGAATTTTATCAAAGTTCCGAGTTTCGCTTTCACTACGCCGCGTTGGCGATTCAATGAAACAATATTAGCAGCCATATTCTTCTCCGGCTCGACGGACCAAACTGTTTTTGCCGAAGATAGCTCAAACTTATTTAATGAAACTTAACTTCAGTAAGTGGACTGTAATATTAACAATAACGATTTATTTTAACAAAACAACATTATTGAATACTAGCACACGCATGTGCTTATAGTTACCTATGTAACTTAGCTAAGAGCGAGCAACCATATGCTCTTATATCAAGACAATCTGCATACATACTAATGAGCAAAAACGCAATATCTTTAGGGTTACACTAAAGCCAAACTGTGCTTGGCGTAAAACAACGCTGCCAAGCAATGCTCTTTTCAGACACCGAACAGTAATAATCATAGAACTGTTCATCACTTAATTTTTTAGCGTACAATTTTTCCCCCTGAATTGATATTTTATTTTTAGTCAAGTGCAAATCCAAAAACTTAGCTCTTCAACTTGCGTACGGCCCTTGAATATGATGTGCAATTTAAAAAATATCTGGGCCAATTCTATCGTACGGGAATTATCGAACATCGTCTTTAGTGGATAAGAAGTGTAAACGTTTGATCATGCTGTTGCTGTTTTTCATTTTCTTTACACGTTGAAAATGGATACTTAAGAAAAGATTTTTTTAAAGATACTATGAGTATAATGCTAATTTTGCTTTAATTTACTATGTTACGCCTAAAGACGACATTCTTTAGGTATTACTAAAGTCTGAATAGCAAAAGTTCATATTCAGCCATCCATTTAGCTCCAATACTGGAAAATGGCTGTTGCTTATTTCGTTTCCAAAATGGATACGAATCGATTGCTTTAACTCACATTGATGAAAAAAACATTTATAAGGAATTTTCGTAGCTCCCTATAAATGCTTCCTTTGTGTATGTAGTTAGCACGTCGTGCTGAGCCTGAGGATCTATAGTTGGAATGTCACGAAGGAGTAATTGTTTTTGCATGTCTCCTAGTCTGAAAAAGTAT
The DNA here is from genome assembly GCA_000611955.2 of Stegodyphus mimosarum. Taxonomy (NCBI): domain Eukaryota; kingdom Metazoa; phylum Arthropoda; class Arachnida; order Araneae; family Eresidae; genus Stegodyphus; species Stegodyphus mimosarum. Next base: position 6,647 of record KK122546.1, read on the forward strand.
CTAAATGTCTCTACATACTACTCTACATGAAGTCTGTGGATGGAATTAGGAATAAGATACTGATGTTACTGGAGTGCTATAAAGATGTGGAGTTTCAAAATACATGCAAATGGCTTTATGGGACAAGTAAAGGGATCCATAGAACAGAGGTTCTCCAAAAAGCGGTGGAAAATTCGCGCCTTTGTATTAACGCATCACTTAGTGGCTTGGATAATGAAGGGATCTCTCTCCCGGTGGGCAGGGATTGTCACTATAATGAATGGTCTATGGGTAGTCTACGGTTAGACTATGGTTAGTTCCTATAGAAGTAATATATACATTTTTAGATATCAGTAACATCACGGAAATTGTATTAGGTTTTGCCTTTTCATAAAATGTTTCATGGTGATACGTTGTTAACTTTTATCCAAACTAGAAAACATAACTCGAATGTTTCTTGGGCAGAATTGTCAGGAGAAAGCTTCTTCGGAGCATGAGGGATTTTACAAGGATAACAGTTCAGAATCCTTTTAAATTTTTCAAACTGTTCTCATGAATTGATTTAAAGACAGTTCCTTCTGTATATACTTCTTTCTTCCATTAACACTGGCCCTACTGTTTATCTCGTTTTGGTATTAACCCTTTGGTATCATTAGTCATTATGGATATCAGAGGTCCACTGCATTTGTACTCTGCTTTATCTATTTTCCAAATAACCAGTTTTTTAAAATCTGAAAATCTTTTCTATTTCATAAAAATTGATCCCGTGTTTAAGCCCTACATAAAAATAGAAGCATTTTCATTAAAAATTTTAAAATACAGAAAAACACAAAACACCAAATATAGTTAAAAGCAGTTAAAAGTTTTTTTTACAGTTAGAATTAGAATTTCTACGCAGAAACAGTGGGTAGGAAGATAAAACAAATGGTGGCCTCATTAGGCATAGCGCCACTTAAACTCTTAAACTGTTGATAATTCTACAACTATTGCATACAGATTTACTAAAAGCATAGAAAACTTAACCGTAAAGTAAGAACATTACAATTCAGTTATTTTTAAAGCACAAAATTATGAATTTCAATTTTCGTCTTTGTGAAAAAGTAGTTCTAAATTTCTTACTTTTTATATGTAAATTATAAAATATCTATCTTTCAAATAATAAATTAATAATAGCCCTTTAACTTATAAGGTATATCTCCCCCATTCTTCGCATGCCTTCGTGGTGTAGTGGTCTGCATGCTCGACGCGTAACCGAGATGTCCGTGGTTCGATTCCCGGCGAAGGCGTTGCTCATTTTTCATGTCTCTTGCTTCGTAATAACCTAATGTCTCTACAGTGGCGCCCGAACTAAAAGGGTTGTGGATGATGACTCTCCACACCTAGGATTTGACGACTAGGTCCCCTAAAACCCTAGTCGCCCTTTAAAAAGGGGAGTATATAAGGTATATCTCCCACATTCTTAGCGTGCCTTCGTGGTGTAATGGTCAGCACACTGAGCCGGTATTTCAGAGGTCCGTGGTTCGATCCCCGGCGAAGGCATTGCATATTTTTTATCTCTCTCTCTTGTTCCAAAAAAATACCTAATGTCTCTGCAGTGGCGCCCGAACTAAAAGGGTTGTGGATGATGACTCTCCACACCCAGGATTTGGCGACTAGGTCCCCTAAAACCCTAGTCGCCCTTTAAAAAGGGGAGTATATAAGGTATATCTCCCACATTCTTAGCGTGCCTTCGTGGTGTAATGGTCAGCACACTGAGCCGATATTTCAGAGGTCCGCGGTTCGATTCCCGGCGAAGGCGTTGCACATTTTTCATGACTCCTGCTTCGAAATAAACCTAATGTCTCTACACTGGCGCCCGAACTAAAAGGGTTGTGGATGATGACTCTCCACACCCAGGATTTGGCGACTAGGTCCCCTAAAACCCTAGTCGCCCTTTAAAAAGGGGAGTATATAAGGTATATCTCCCACATTCTTAGCGTGCCTTCGTGGTGTAATGGTCAGCACACTGAGCCGGTATTTCAGAGGTCCGTGGTTCGATTCCCGGCGAAGGAATTGCATATTTTTCATGTCTCCTGCTACTAAATAACCTAATGTCTCTACAGTGGCGCCCGAACTAAAAAAAAGGGTTTTGGATGATGACTCTCCACACCCAGGATTTGGCGACTAGGTCCCCTAAAAACCCTAGTCGCCCTTTAAAAAGGGGAGTATATAAGGTATATCTCCCACATTCTTAGCGTGCCTTCGTGGTGTAATGGTCAGCACACTGAGCCGGTATTTCAGAGGTCCGTGGTTCGATTCCCGGCGAAGGAATTGCATATTTTTCATGTCTCCTGCTACTAAATAACCTAATGTCTCTACAAACTCCCGTCTTCATTTAAAAATAGCAGAGCAATAATTTTTCTAACTAAACGAAAAAGATCCGTCATCTAATCTTTATTGCGCACTTATCGATGAAATCTAAACCCAACATCTGGACATTAATCTGTCATGTCATCTGAAATGTAATTCGGTATAAAAGGTAATTGCGTCGCAACTCTCCCTCCACACAACAATCAGAAGGTTGCCTTACTCGTGCTAGACGTGGCGAAAGCTTTCGACCGCGTCTGGCATGGGGGGTTACTCTTCAAACTTATTTCTTTGAATTTTAACAGAGATCTCATACTATTCATTAATTCATTTATAAGAAACAGGACCTTTTTTATTAACATTGGGAACGACAAATCCGAAATTGGCAGATTAAGAGCAGGAGTAGCCCAAGGGTCTATACTTGGGCCCATACTCTACATATTCTATGTGGCGGATTTTCCCAAGATCTACAAGGACCAAAGCTCATTCCTTGGCTGCTTTGCCGATGATACTGCCATAGCCAGTAAATCATTCCAGGCTGCGCATGCAGTCCGCAAACTCCAAGATGTTATACCGGCAATAGAGCATTTGTGTTGCAAATGGCACATTTCAATAAATGCGGCGAAGTCCCAATTACTAATTATTAAAAAAAACAAATCAGGAAGGCTAGAAAAATTGAATTAAAGATCTTCAACATGGAGGTACTTTTAGTGAGCAAGGCCACGTACTTAGGCGTAGTCTTCAATCAGAAGTTTACATGGAAGGACCACGTTACAAAAGCGCGCAGTAAGGCTTTAACAGCAATAACCAATCTCCTCCCACTGTTAGGCAAATATTCTAAGCTCGATCTTGTCAGGAAAAGATTGATTTATACTGCCTTCATCAGGCCCATATTCTCCTATGCGTCACCCGCCTGGGCGACTGTCACCAGTAAAGAGCTAAAGAAGTTACAGGTTGTGCAAAATAAATGCTTAAGGCTAATTAAAAACGCACATTATTATGTGACAAAGGCACTCTTACATAAAGATCTGAAGCTTTAAAATGTTGAAGAATATCTCCACAGGATGAATAGCAACTTCTTTGATAAGGCAATTAATTGTGAACACTTTAATTGTGAACACTTAATACAACACTTTAATGTTTTTGCATATACCCCGCTATGGGAAGATTGTAAAATCAGGCCTTATGCTGCACATCTCACCCGTGATTCGAACTTTCCAACGTAAACATATTATCGCTTCTATGCAACTACTAAATTCGAATTAATACATTATTAAATAACTGCCCTAATATCATTAGATTCCCACACTCAAAATTATTAGATTACAATCAAAACTGTCCTAATAGCATTCCCTCCTGTCATGTAACTTTAACTACCAAGTAATTTATATCACAGTACTTTCCCTCAAGCTGTCTGAGCCTCTGCTGTTTCTCTTGCTTTGCTTTGCGCGCGTTTCTTCCTCCTTATCACCTTTGACCTCTCACCACTACGTCCGGACAAACAAATGTCATGTGCCCTTACGGCGTATCTGTTATGAGCCGGCAACGTCGCGTTGCTACTGCGACAGGCCGGCATATAGACGTCACTGCCGGTGCAAGAAAAAAACACTTTATTGGACATATGAACAACAGTATTGGCATATCTTTCCAGACGATAATGTAGTCCCAGGTCAATCCGCATGCAATCCGGCCGCAGAAACATCAGGAACGTTGGTCTCTTAAAGTGTGGGCCGGCATACTCGGGGTCGCCTGCTTGGACCATATCTGTTGCCTGAGCGGCTTTCGGAACAGTCGTACTTGGTGTTTCTCAGTGAGGTCTTAACCGAGTTCCTCGATGACATACCATTACTGGCAATACAGGGACTTTGGTTACACCATCATGGGGCTCCGGCGCATTTCTGTGCTCCTGTATGTGGTTGGCTGGATATGGAATACCCCGGCCGCTGGATCGGACGTGGGGGTTCGGTTCTATGGCCGCCACGTTCGCCAGTTCTTACACCGTTAGATTTTTTCCTATGGGGCCATCTCAAGGAACTGGTGTATCGAGACGTAGTGGCAACACCAATGGACTTACTTGCTCGCCTGCATGCTGCTTATACTTTGGTGGACCTCGCGATGCTACAACGTGTGACGGCAACCATTCCACGGCGTGCTCAAGCCTGCCTCGCCATGCACGGCGGACATCTGCTTTAAACTGCGCATATACTGCTGTTGAATGTTCAATAAAGTGTTTTTTCTTTCCCCGGCAGTGACGTCATACTTTGTTTTTCGTATTTTTCTCGTAAACTATGGATCGTACAGGAACGCTTCTTTGGCCAGTTTTTATGTACTCCGAGTGAGGAATCTAGCTGTGCAGAGTTTATGCGGTCGTTTTGAGACACCCTGTATATCAAAACCAATTTTCATTGAATTACGTTCTTTAGCTCATTACTTAATTTTCATTAAATTACATTCTTAACTCTTATTTCTTTAGAGCAACTGTTTTAGAGGAGTTCTCTTGGAACATAATGTTATTTCAAAGCGAAAATCTTGTTTCTATTCAGCAAGTACAAACAAATATATTTTTTGAAAGAGTATAATACTTTAGATCTAAGTATTTTTTACAATTGTTTACTAAATGCATCCGAAGAATTCAAGTAATTCTATTATGTAGATAGCTAATTTTGTTCACTTTCTAAATATTAAACCAATAAAATTTCAAGTTTTCGAAACAACTCCTTATTTCATTAGAAAATTTTACGCTTTTAATACAAAATTTATTTCTTTGCCTTTTTTCACTTCCTGGTTAGTAAAAGACATGTTAAGAGTTTTAAGAGTTTCAATATTTCATACATCCCATTTAATTAATCTTTCATCGCACATTTCAATTACTTAATTGAAAAGGAAAACAAATAACGAAAAATGCTTTCCTTTTGAGACTTTAATTCAGTATATTTTCACGAGACTCGGCTTATTTAATTTAGAAAATACTTTTTTTTTCCTCTGCATAAAACTGAATATTTTAGACGCTTTAAATCCTGTTCATGAGAACGTGGAGCTAGTTCTTCCCCTTCGTGTACATGTGTCACTTTCGGATAATTAAAAATGATTTTGGAAACACAAATGAGTGGCATTTCCATGTTTAAAAATTAACTTAAAAATTCTTATGATGAGTTAAATGACCCATGGGAAAAGCTCGTAAGTTCACAGGTTTGGGCTAATGGGTGAATAATGTTCAGTATGGTATAAGAATAAAAGTTTTAGTATTTCACGAAGGGATGGGAATTCCTAAAAATCTGCTACAGCAATTGTGAAATATATCTGCTGTATTTGAACAATTTATGCATTTCTTTCTGAACATTCTTGGCTTAGATGAGAATGTATCAGGTGGTCTGTTAAACATTTATGATTAGTATGTTGTCAAATTGTATTAAATTCTTAAAAACAAAAATTGATCGTGCTGCACTTACATACCAAAAATTAAAATTTCAAATTGACCTTTTATAGATCATTTTCACCGGCATGTGTTTTTTACATTAATTTTTTCCTGTAAGTTCTATTTCTTCCTCTAGCATCTGGTAATGGCATATAGACACGTTAATGTAGATCTTTTAGTTAAATAAAATTTTTTAGAATTTATTTTTCAGCATAAGTCTAATCTAGGCTTTCTCAGTCTGGAAGATTCTGAAATGACTTAAAGAAATCATTTCATGTAACAGTAGACGATAAGGAGAGGAAGGTTGCGGACGAGGTGGCTAGACAGTGTGAAAAAGTGGTTATAGGACGTTGATGTCAATAAGTAGAGGTTTATGCTGTTGGATGGGTCAAGATGGCGGAAGCTGATTGAGACAACCTTGGCCTCCAAATCGGTTGTGGAGCGTAAGAAGGAGAAAAGATCAGGCAGAAAATAAGAAGTCATAATAAATAATCCATGTAAGTTATTTTGTTGAGTACACACATAATAGAGTAGCTAGCCATCGTATCATAAAAATTCGGTCTGTTGAGAAAACCTCATCGCCGTTGTAGTGAAGGTTTGAAAGAATTCCGCCGTTTTGATCGAAGATCAATTTTTATACCATATGTAGCATACAAGACTAATTTTTTATAATTCTTAACAGATTTTCAAGAGCAAGGATCTTCTATTTAAGGCTTAATCAGTGCTTAAATTGTTCTAATACAGCAGATGCATTTCTCACTGGGTGTTTGATAGTTTAGCAGCGCCCTCTAACAATCTAGCTTATTTAGCAGTTGATGACATTATACCCTCTTGCAAACAGGCCGCCGTTAGCTCAGAAATTTCTCAGCAAGTTCTCCATTGCCCAAATCCAACATTTCTTTATAATTTGGACTAAAGTCCATATTAGCCAAAAAGGGAAACGAGAAGACTGGCTTATTAGCCAAGCAGGCATCCCAGGGAATAAAGACAGTGAAAATAAGCGTTCTCTGACCAGCTTCATACCTGAAATTAAAGATGCAAAGTATAACCAAAGAATCATGGCAATAATAGTGGCCGAAATAAGGAAAAGAGTTCATAACCTCTTTCCCCAAATTTACTGCCCTCCAATTCGTGTAACCAGACAGATCACCTAGTTTAGCATGAAGCATGTCCCATTTCCACGTACTTCTCATAAACAGATTCCTGTCCATGTGAAAAAAGGATTTATCCGAACATTATCTAGTTTCATTCCCGTTAACAGAGTCACTTCACCTAAAGCAGCCGAATCCAGAAGGAGATTTATTGCAATTCATAAGTTATGCAATCAAGAAGACGCACTTAATGAATAAAATTGCAAAGGTGTTTCATTTCTTAATTGCCAAAAGTCAAAGCTTTGCAGCTCAAATTATTCGCCAAAGAAGGGCTTTAGCAACAGTTAAACGAAGTAATTGTATGCAGACACAATACATACGCGTGCAAATTTACAGGAAAGCAAAAAGCACCGCTAATAATATGAAGCAGGAGGTATAACACTCAAGAGGTAAAATAAGGGACTAATAATTACTTAGGATAAATAAACAAGTGGCCCTACACTACATAATATAACACACAACATACAGGATAGTCATAAAAAGGCTTCCCTATATATGAAGCCCTAGCGGCCTATTCGCTCAACCAGTCGTATGAAATTTTAGGTATTGTTATTTGAAGACGTACGCTCGAGACTGTGCTGATTTAAAACATTAGAGCTCTCACGGCTATCGTTACAGTGAAATAATTTCAAAATTTTCAAATAGCAACACTCACTTTTTCCTGCGCAAATTGATCAGCGCATTGAAAAACCGCAAATGGCGTTGGAACGATACACGCAAGACGAAAATTGCCGGCTTAAAATATTTTCAAAGAAGAGCATTGTAAAAGACTACACCAGTGACATCGAGCATTGCAAAAGAGTACATCATTGTGTACCAATGGCAACGCAAAAGAGGAGAAGAGAAAAACTTTTATTTGAAATACAAATTTTTGAGCATGCCCCGTAGACCATATCGCATTGATTTGCGGGATGTTGTTGAAAACAATGATGAACGTAACATCGCAGGAGAAATCTGTATAACTTCACGTTTTACGGTATCTGTTGTAAGTTTTATCCTAATTTGATTAACAGTTATTTTAAGTTATGCAACTTTCCTATCATTCTAATTTCAGCTTACAATTTCCTACCAGAATGTAATTTAAGAAACGCAGTTAATGCAAATGAGTAGAAGTACTATTTAACTCGATGTTTCACCGACTTCGAGAGAGAGAGAGTCTGAATTTACTGACTAGCGCGCTTTTGCCTTTTGACTACATCCTCTCTTAGATACTTTAGCTCAGCCATACTTTAGGCCCTTGCTTGGCTTCGCCGATTTAACTAATATTTAGGGACCAACTACTTAGAATCCATATAGCTTCGGCTATATCTTTGAGATAGCCTTAGTTAAGATTAGTTTAGTTTAATTTCATAATTATTTAAGTTCAAGCCCAAGTGGAGGCTTTGTGAACGTTCCGAGTTACGAACTGATCGTAAATATTCTGAGAAATAAAGGGTAGTTAACCCTTCGTAAGTCTTACGCTTTTATTTCACCCTCTTAAGCGATTATTCGCTTGTTAGTGGTTGTGGGGTTCTAAGATTGAACTTTGGATTAAATAAGTAAAACTCCACACTGTCAATTCTGACAAATCTCGTGGATTTGATGTGTACGTCTTAGATTTCAGACGACCTTAGAGCTAGAAATTAGTCGGAATGAGACCAATGGATCGCAGTGGCCACGGCGATGACTCTATCTCTGTTGCAACACATGCTGAACATATGTGGCGAGGTATAGAGGAGCATTATCTTGCATCCATACAATGTCATAATGACTTTGTATAGAGGAGCACTATCTTGCATCCATACAATGTCATAATGACTTTGTAGAGAGGAGCACTATCTTGCATCCATACAATGTCATAATGACTTTGTATAGAGGAGCACTATCTTGCATCCATACAATGTCATAATGACTTTGTATAGAGGAGCACTATCTTGCATCCATACAATGTCATAATGACTTTGTATAGAGGAGCACTATCTTGCATCCATACAATGTCATAATGACATCTTGCTGCTGCAGTTCTGGAATTACGCAATACTTACGGTGACCAGACGTCCTTTATTTCAGAGGACAGTCCTTTATTTGAAGGCTCTGTCCTCTAACTTTATTTATTTCCTGAAATAAGCATATTGTCCTTTATTTTGAGAAATCGTCGCAAAATCAAATTTCTCAAATTGGTTTTCTGCAACTCTAGATCGGAGCACCCGCAACGTATTTTTCTAAATGCCAGCCGAGCCGTACGCTGACAAATACGCAGTCGGGCCGGAGCAATGCTTGCTTCTCGC
>KK122546.1:26439-36628 GCA_000611955.2 Stegodyphus mimosarum
AATATTACAATGAAATAAGCAATAACCCTTGATACAAAAGTTAATTATTTTAAAAAAGTAATTAAACAATTTACCGTTGCAAAAAGAAACAACTTTTTAATTCCTTAAACTTTTCAGTCTCTTAAAAACAGTAACATAAGAAATACGATGAAAAATTGTTGCCAAACCGAAATTTTTAAAAGAATGAAACTGTTCAAAATGATGCAATTTCATCAAAAATCTATCAACAACAATAAGAAAGGAAAATTGTTGCCAAAACTACATTTTAAAATATCTGAGATGTGAGAAGTGTATTCGGAAGCTTCATTTAAAAAATTAAAAAAAAATACAAAATATTATTATTTTTTCAAAATTCTTTTTTTAAAAGGAGTCGAAAGGATTAAAGTTCAACGTGTCCAAAAATCAAAGGAAAATAAACGGCACATTTTTTAAAATAAGTTTTTTTAAAAAAAATTCCGCTGAAAAGGTGTTAAGCTCACCTTCGTAAATAAATTCGTATTTAATCGATTGAAATACGAAATTTATTTTAAGTTCGTAAAATGGCTAAGTGTCTACGCTTCACGACGATGTAAAAATGAAATGTATAGAGTGAAATCTTGCTTTCCTGTAGCCCATTATCCCGCAAAATGACGGGATTTGGTCACAAAACATAAAATAAAAATAATTCGAATTCGAATTTCGAAAAAATCGCTTCGAGGTGCACTGGCTCTTGTGTAGATACACCTATGTACCAAATTTCGTGGCCCTGGGTCTATTAGCTTTCTCGCAACACACACACACACACACACACACACACTTATTATATGTAGAGATAATCGAAACACTCCGTTGTCTTTCCATACAAGTAAAAGCAATTAACCATCAACAACTTTGTTTTATTATATGTAGAGATTTGTAAAGCATTTATGAGTTTTAAGGTAACGCTTAAAGCGTAGAAAAACGCGCCTTTGGGCGTAATATAAAATCTGAAAGATTTCAGATTTTTAAAAATTTTTTTAAAGCGAGAAACGAAAAAAGTTGTGGAAGCACTTATCTCCCAATTTCTAGTTGAATGCACTTATTATCTATACTATGGGACAATAAAAAGGGGGAAGCAACAATTCCTTAAAATTAAAAACAATAGCGATTTTTGCAAGAATAATTAACCTTAATTAATTTTAAATCGTTGGAAAGTACACAATTTCAATCGCAAATAAATTATTTTAATTTGTTCCAGGAAACTAGTTTACTTTTAAAATTTTTTTCAAGGAAATTATTACATTAATTCGTAACACTACCAAAGAAATAAATGAAAAAAAAAAAAAAAAAAAAAAGCTATGCAAATAGTACCGACATTCTGGAATTTATTCCAAAAGTTATTAATGAATTTTTAAGTAGTTATTTTTATTCTAATGACGGGCGATTTGTTTTATAATAATGAAAGACAAGTATTAACCAGTCTCTAAGGGCGGCGAAAGCTGTTTCGAACGCTGAACAAATAAAAAGATTTTTCAAATTATTTCTATATCACTAATTGTGTTATATTTGTCAAGAGATAAGTGCTTTCCTGGATCTCAAGAATTGCTTGTTTCTGAAGATTTAATTTTTCTTTTCTTTATTAATCATTTTCACAACAATTCTAAACAGCTGTGTAACTCAAACATAATTCATGCATTTCAATGCATGCTTTTTCAAGTAAAGTTAACCTTCTTATTTCTCTTTACCTCTCTATATATTTAGTACTACATGCTAAAACGATTAGTAATGTAATTATTTCATACAAATGCAGGAACATACAAGAAGCTACAGCCTGTTCAGTACGAAAGAAAAATAATCATTTTTGGATCAATCAGAATTCTAAACATCAAACTATTAAAGAAAAGAAAAATTAGTCAAATTCAAAAAATAACAAAAAACGAAGTGTCATATATATCTCAGCATGCCTTCAAATATGTTGTTGAAACGAGATAATAAAACAAGATAGCTATATTCTAAACTACACAATGAAAAAGTGATAATGTTCAAAATAACAAATTCCTATAATTTTGTATATAAAGTTATAATTCTTGAATGTGAAAGTTAATTCAAAGTGAACTCCAACCTAACGGCTAATATACAGAGTTATTTTAAACTGTTGGCCATTCAGCGCATTTAATAACCATGTAACTAATTAATTCGAAAGTCAAACAACAGAAATCAGCGTTACATTTGCAAATTTTCACAGGACTAGTTTCGATGGTTTTACCGAACCATCATCCTTAGCTGCCAAATGAACGAGATAAGATAAGATAAGAATGGCTGGACAGGAGTTAAGCTGCTGGTGCCATCTATTGGTGAAACGAGAACTAAAACATAATTTTCTTAAAGGCTGAAGGGAAAGATGGATTGGAATTAGGGTCGTTAACTAGAGCAGGAAGATTTTTTTGAATGTGAAAGGCCTCTAGAAAATCCATTTCACCAATGCAAGATGTTTTACCAATATTAGACAGTTCATGGATTCACTAGAAATTAACTCCCAGTAAAGCAGCAAGGTGATGCAATTTACGCTCCAATACGTCGTAGTGAAGGTTAACCTCCTTTTTTTAAACTATGTTGCAACCTTTATATCTGCATAACATTCTAGTCAGAACGAAAATTATTGGTACACAAACAAAGAAAGGTAGTGCAGAGTTAAACTCATCTAATTATTAGTGAAACATAAGAATAATTTTCGCAAAGTAGCTAATTGTTCATTAATCTAGTCCAACGTTTACAAGGCTTAAAAAAGAAGCAAGTTGTGCAAATTCAATGACAATTGCCTAGTAAATAAATTTTAACAAATTAACTACAGGATACAAAGTAAACAAAATAGTGTAAAAAAATTTAACAGTTGAAAGCAGTTAACTAGTCAGCAAAGTAACTAGAAACTGAAATATAACCACTCAAAATGATGTGATTTTAAGACTTGTAATTATGGCTGAAATCTACGTTAAGTAGTTAATGCTATAACAAAATATTAAATAAAAAAATGAATATGGTTTTTATTTTATATCAACATATTTATTCTTCTTCTACTTTGATGTGTCAAGTTCTGGCTGCTACAGGAAAGATTATAAAAGTGTTTTTAATATATATATATTAAAGATTGGATTAATTGAAATTCATTGAAATCTAAATAAATTTCCCAATACTTTATAGCTATTACTTTATAGCAATAGCTATAAAGTAATATAATAATAATTTATTTACTAAAGTAATATTAAGTATATTATCTCCTAATATGAAGTTAGTAGAATTGTATCCGAATGAAGTAACCCAGAAGCATTGAAACTGAATCCCGAAAACTATTTTTTAATAAGAAACTTGAATTTTAATCATGAAAAATGAAATGGAAATTTTGTAAATGAAAATCAATAAACTAATTAATTATCGTCATTGATGGGAAATTGGTTGATTTTTGAAGGGGAACAAACCAAATCCGTTCAATTAACAATAATTAAGCGAAAACGCCTAAAAATTGGTACGGAATTATTAGGATATTCGTTGTGGGACATGTGAAAAATTAATTGCAAGGATTCTCACCATGAATCTTCCAGCTGCTTGGTGGATGTACTAACCACCTACAAGACAAGAATATACGGGGAATATTATAATTTCATACATTTTTTTAAAAAATTCTTTATTTTATTTTGAGAAACTTAGTGACTTCATATCTAGAATTAATACTTAAGGAAATAAAGCAAACAGACAGCTTTTTAGCACCTCTTATAACTCAGTCAGATACTTTCAAATTCTATAATGTTAGCGAATGGCAGTTATTTTCTAAAATACAAAATACTACTCGAATATTCTGTTTAAATATAACTGCCCTTGGGCATACGACGGATATTATGAAGATCTTGATTCTCTTGAAGACTTCGTAATTTAATCCCGAGAATATCTGATTAATTCTCTAGGTCCGAGGACGTAGGAAGATGGTCTGAAGATGATTTTCAGAATTTCGGTATTTAATACCCTGAGTATATTCGTACTTTACTTTCTGGAGGATCTCAAGGTCAAACCTTTCGAGAATATTTATTTTTAAGTCTTCCAGTAAATTTGACTTTTTCAAAATATGCAAACGGGAAAGTAAATATATTTTTTAATTTTCATAAACACTTCGCTTTTTTTAAAATTTACGTATTGAAGTACATTTAGAAACAATATTCGTATTAGGATTAGAATTGCTAATTTTTTTAAATTTTAGTTCTTTTTTTTAGTTTCTGTAATTTTTGACTAACTATAGGAAAGATATTTTAAATGAATTAGCTGTTTGTGAAGATTTAATGTATTGAGAATTACATACACTTTTATATGAAATATTATTTAAATTTGCGGTATAATTGCTTTCAAATTATAAGTTATTCTAAGCACAGGCCAGATTACTAATTATTTCAAAATCGGTGAAACATTTCTGACGTAAAATTTTGTTAGAAATCTATAATGAAACTAAGAATCATTTTATAAACTCAAGATATAAATGAAATTTTTCATATTTCTAGGTTTATTATTTTAAAGGAAAGAGCTTCACATTTTGTTACTTTATTTTTATCATTTTCTTAACTTTTTATGGGAAGCATTGTATTTAAGTTGCCATTGTTAATGGCTTAGTCTGTTTATCGAAGATGAAAGACCTAAGCTGGCACCTTTCCAACTATAGTACCAAGCTTTACGAGGATTTTTCCGCGAAAGAAACTTTTGCTTAGAAATCTTTCGTAACACTTTATTAGAAATTTGATGTAGTACGTAAAAATTACTAAAATGGATCTTTTGCATTAAAAAATGTGCAGAGTGGGAAATACGAAGGAAACATTCTTTTTGGATTAAACTCCCATGCCTTGTCAATAAATCTTAAATATAAATTTTAAAACGTTTCCAAAAGCGCAGCAGAAAACTAAATTGTATTTCTTCAAATTTCACAGGGCACTTTAAAACAGCAACAATATTTCCTGAAAATAGCATCATTTGGAAGTTTGGCAAAATTTTAGGAATTTTTTGTCCCTACGCTGAAGGGAAATCTCACGGGACTAAACCACACTGGCTGGAGAAAATTGCATTTGACTTTCACTGGACATGTAATGTTTCACAAGAAATCCCAAACAAATCGTAAATTATTGCTTTTGTTTATCATAGATGAAGCTGCAGATATTCAGTTACAAAAGAAAACGGAATTCTAAACATCCTCTCCTACTCCATTTCATCATCTAGTCCTTATTTATTCATTTATTTATTTTTTGAAGAAGGAATCTGTGGAATAAATACTTAAGAAGTAGCAACTGTCTCAGTCCTGCACAGAAGAATCCTTTTACCCTCCTGATATATTTGATTTGCATTCATGATGTAAATGACATCGCCGCTTTTCATGATAATGCTTGCAATTCAACGCCGCTTTTCTTTCAGAAAGCGACGCCTTGATGGCTTGTCAGAAACTGAGAAGGAACCCCTTTTTTATCCCTTCAAATTTCGTGTCTGTGATCGGTTTTCATGACATCAGACAACCAGATTTGATGACAGTTTATAAGCACATTTTCCGACGCGTAAAGCGATTATCTCTAATTGGGCTTCTATTCATGCGAAGAGCTGTGTCCGTTGATATGAAAATTACAGCGTGCCTCGTTTTGCGTTCTTATTTCCCAAGAGGAAAGATTTTCCATTTGGTGCGCTACACGGATCTGTCAACCAATAGAACAAATGCTTAGATTCGACTTATTACTTGGAAATGGTGAGAACAAATTATCGTGAGAAATTTGTTTGTTGAATTCAGATTTATGCAAAAGCAATGGAAAAAATGCAGTTGAAATCATTACATGTTAATGTCATTTTAGTTGAAGATATCGGTGAAAAAATGATGTTTTCAAAATTTATGTGTAGTTTAATGGAATTAAATTACAGTTCTAATAATGAAGCCAAATTTCTCAAAACAAGTTCCACATGCTCATTTCCGTTACACATATTCCTTTTCAAATAATCTAAGGCTGTTTGTCCATTTTTTAGACGGTTTTCATTGTATTTACAGAAATAGTTTACCTAAACCTTTTGCGTTTTAAATGTTCATTTGATAATCCTTATTCTTCACTATCTTTCTACATCATAACTTCTAAGACAATAAAGCTTTTTCTAGGTAGAGGAAGAGATATTTTATCCCATTTCTCTTCAACAGCTTTCCAAAGTCTAAGCACGGTTATAGGTCAATGTATGGACAATACGCTTTTTCGCAAAAAGTCCAAAGTCCAAGTCCAAAGCGCAAAAACTCGTGGATGATACATTCGTGGAGATTTAGTAAGTTTATGAATGAAAGATATGACCTTGATACGTGTTTCTTGTTTCATTTTTACTTCCTTGTACGAAGTAAAAAGGAAGTATTGTCATCCCGAAAAATTTTGATTTTCATATTTCAACCAAAATATCCACTTTGACCGCTAGAATAGAATGCAATTTAATGATGTTTTTGCGTGATAGCAAAACGTAAGGACAGAATAAAGGCCTATTTTTTCCCAATAAATTATAAAACTGATTTAAAATAGATTCTGAAGATATTTTTTCGAGGCGTCTGTGCGTACGTACGTACGTATGTATATATGTACCTCGCATAACTCAAACATCAGAACATCAAGTAACATCAGAACGTTGAAATTTTATATATAGGATTGCTATAACATGTAGGTGTGCACCTCCTATTTTGGGTGCAATCGGCTGCAAGTAAATATATATATATATAAGTAATATATATATATATATATATATATGCACTCTGTTGCTCGGCTCCGTGAGCTCAGTTCCTTCATTCTGGTATGTTTGTAAATTGTGTACTTTTTGTTTAAAAAATGATTGAATTATGTTGTTCTTACTTTCCGGTTAAGGTTTTTATGCCTTTAGTTAACCTGCATGTTATAATTACAGAATTATCAACAATTTAAAAGTTGTTCAAGTGCGGCTAAGCCTAATCATTTTTCATATGGCAGCCATATTTGTTTACATTTGAAACTTAGAAGAATAGTGCATTTGTTGCCAATCTAAAGAAACTAAGTTTCGCAACAGCAAAGATAACGCCTTCTTTTATTATTACGAATTAAATCATGCTTAATTAATTATGGAATTTATTTCAGGAAACTTCCAGTGTTTAAGATGTACTTCATAATTTTTAATATAGATATTTTGAGTGTTGATGTATTTTTGCCTTGTCGTGAAGTGAGTTCTGAATTAATTGAATGAGAAATACTGAATCATCTGTGAAAACCTGTTTCTTTTCTTTCTTTTTGTTTAATTTCTTTTATACATCGTTTTATATTTATCATAGTATTTGAATAGAACATGTGGCAACGATTAGATAATTCTTCAGATGATATACATAATTTTTGTGCATTTTGAAATTATAAAATGAATGAGATGTAACGCTGTTAAGTGAACCTAGCGCCAGAGTGTCGCCATGGTAAACAATGTATAGTGAATTTTAAAGAGTGCATTTATTCTATTGTGGTTTATGCGCTATCGACGAAATAGATTTAATTCAGTTAAAGTAGGGTATAAAATATGTTCTTAATAATATGTAGAGTTGACCTTAACAGTTTTCTGCTCTCTAACTTTTATTTGTCATTTTATCAAAAACCAGCAACAATCATAAATCCCTTTGGAAAACTTTCTTTAGATTCTTTGAACCATGTTCTAAGAATTTTTCTTTCTCTTTCATAGTAATAAATGGATATCCTTTTTATTGCGGTCATTAAATGTAACTAGGATTCACTTATTGTGACAATATTCTTTCATTTTTGTCCGAATAACTGCTTCTCAACAGAGAATTGTGCAGCGCGTCCTGCTTTCGGCGTATGTCGTGGAGATCTACGATGCACATACGTTTTTCCGCCTTTTTAAGATTCAAATCAGCGTTAATCACTTTGTTTACATTTAACATTGAGTGTTTTAATGCTTATGCAACTGTCCTTTGACTTCGAAGATTTTATTTTAACATTAAAATTCTTACTTTTGCAACATGCAAAACATTTCGTTTTTTCCTTGGGTATGTATTTAGAACAACATTTATCCTTGAAGCCAAACTTTGACGTTTTTTCTTTCTTATTGACAATGCTATCCGTCGTTGCTTTAAATATAAAAAAATCATGGCATTCACAACATTTTTTAATAACTAAATAGGAATAATTTTCTTCGGAAAGAGCCCAGACACAGCCTTCCGTCCGTTGTTTTCTTGAAAGGGCAATTTTGCATGAAAACAAAATTGTCAAATAGCAGACGATTATTTGCACTTTTAAAAATACAGTTGCATTAAAAAAAATTTCCAAGCAAGCGATTATTTTTATAGCAAAGCAAGGGAGTCTAAAAATGTGCGAATAGCTTCTGTATTAATTTAATTTATTTAATGTTCATTTTTAATGCTCTTAATAACTTGATTGTTGATGTTGCTATTGAAAACCACAGTCATTCACTTTCAGTAAAATGAATCCTTCCGGCAAGAAATAGCAAGAAATATGGCAAGAAAAATACTCTTTGTAAAAGAATAAAAAACATAAATTTATTTACAGAAAATACAAGTTCATTTAAAGTTACGGCTTCACATACCGCTACCTTACCAGAGAAAAACACGTTGTTGCCAATTCGCTGCAGCTTACTATTGACATCAAAAGGTGCGGGTTGTAAATAGCCAACATTATTTAACCTTAAATGAACTTAATTAAAGGAAGTTAGCATAAATTTTAACATTAAATTAAATTAAATCTCTATGTCCTGAAAAAAACTAATATTTAAGCAAAATATGAATTCTGTCAATAAAATTACATTATTATAAACCTTTACAAATAATAATTTTAGACGTTCAGTTTCTTAGAGATTTTTAAGCTTACGACCACATGCAGATCGCTTTATCAGAGTCTTGCAAAATTCTTTTATCATTTGCATTGCCTTCTGGCTCTTATCACTTTGTGCTGAGCTAAGTCTTCTTGTGCTTCAGCAGATCTTGATGTCAAACAATTTTCATTGAGGAGATTCTTTGAATTGAGCGTAACAACACATCCGATGCTGCCTTGACACGCATCATTTTGATTTTACCATCGTAATCTAGGATAAGTTGTATTACTTTCGCAGTTGCTTAGTCTAAATGTTTTTTGTTCTCAATTTCAACTGGTATGATGTCATTGACATTTACCTTCTCGACGATATTTTATTGACCTCCATCTTCAGCTGAACTGAGTATTCAGTATGAAAACTCCGCTGAATCTCTTTTTTAAATCTTAGTCTGTATACTTGAACCGTTTATTTAGATCTTGACTCCTACCAAGTCTAGATCAGATACTGCAACTTCTTTAGCTTCATTCAGGAACATAGTATTAGGAGTCAGGGAGTTGAATTTACTTGAATCTTTGGAAATATAAATTAGAGGTCAAGATTTGATGATTCTTTTGCTGTCAACGAGAATAGTGTGTAATTGTTCGAAACCGAACAAAGAGAGAAGTTGTAAAACTTTATCTCTTTACAGGTAACTTTACAAGTGAAAGAAACGAACTGAAAGGAGGTTTAGTTGTCATGAATACTAAATTAGGCTGGACATTAATGGGAAAAGTTTCTGGAAATCAGTCGAATAGTGGGAGAGAACTTTTCCTTTCATTCTCTCCCACTATCGAGACTTTTGCAACTGTTTTGCTCCGAAAAAGTAAATCAACAGGATTCTGATCACCAGGCGTATGTTTCCATAGGTCTGAGGAAGTCAGTAGTCTTATTTCTCTTATTAGGTTACTAACAAAAACTGACCATTGGTCATCGCGGCAGATCCAAGCAAGAACTGTGGTTGAGTCTGTCCAAAAGAATAAGGATTCCGCTGCTGCAGCTCAGTAGCAGCAATTGCAGCTGATACCAGTTCCAATCTTGGCATAGCAATCTTCTTCGTAAGATTAATTCTTCATCGGACTTGTAACAATTATACTTATATCCCATGTTTTGATCCACATCTGATAAATACTGGGGCAGCATATTTTAGTTTACTGACATAACTGAAAGTATGTAGACTCAATTTAACCTCTCTGCTCTCATCAAACCTGTGGGTTCTTTAATGTTGGTTAAATATGATAAGTGTTTCGTGGCCTTCGAAAATTTTTCCTTTACATCATTATTCAATCAGCATTCCATGTTCTCTTTGTCTTCCAGGTAGACTGTAATAGAAGCTTAGGACATAACTTTACAGGGCACG
>KK122547.1:0-12392 GCA_000611955.2 Stegodyphus mimosarum
ATTGATTGTAGTGATTTCGCTGTGAGATAGAACTATTTTATCTGTTTTGAACTGAGTTTTTGTGATATTGTGATATTGTGCGAAGATTTGTGAAGAAATATTTCAGCATTTTAACTTATTTCTTGTGAAAAAAATAAATTTTTGTTAACTTTTTACGACTTGTGCATTCAATATATTACGAACCCGTACGCACGTAAGAATATATATATATGCGAAGAATGAAATATATATATATATATTTCATTCTTCGCTTTAACGTTAATTTCGCGTAACCAGCTTAACCCCGCTTCCATTCAGACCAGTTAAGAGGGAGTCTATTGTATAAAATGTCATGAAAGAGGAAAGCACTCTTATGAAAGATAAAAATCAAATCTTAAAAAAATTTGATGAGGATACTGATTTGACGAAAGTTAAGTTAGCAAAGCAACTGATATTCCTGTGACAACACTAAAAATGTTTGCTTATGATTGAAGAAAGAGCAGAAATTTGTGTATAGGTGACAGGTGAGAGCAGGTTCGGACACCCAAGCGGCTGGCAGAGACTAATCGGGTATCGTCTGGATGATGAGACTTTCTAAAGGTGCAATCGGAAAAAAGACATTACAAGGGCAAAGTATCAGATTTTTCTGCATGAGGAATTAAACATGCTCCTGGTTACATCGCATGTTAACACACTGCTACACATAGTCGTTACACTATACATTTTATAATATGCATTGCATTCGTCATTTCGCTATACTTGAGGCACATTTACAAAACTCATTGCTACACTTAATACACTATATTCTATGCTACATATTATGCAAGTTACTCTTGGCAATTCAACGTAGGTTCTGACAAATGGAATTCATTATATAAGACGTAGATTTTGATACAACAGGCTTAAATGAAGAGCAAAATTACGCATTACAAACAAATTAAACAATTACACATAGAAAAACACGTTGGTTACCTTATGCTGTACTTAATGTACAAAATACAGATAGCAGACTTGAGGTCATAGTACAGTCCATACTACTTTTGATTAAATAACATTATGCTAAAAGTTCACAGTTGCATAAATTTTGCTGTCTTTATACACTCACTTCCAAAAGTTAAGCACGGAGAGGAAAATGCTAATTTCCGGAAGCCAGTAAGATTGAAAAGGATGCAATTCGTTGCAGAGGTAGATGGAAGTATGCAAATATGTTAGGTAACAGCCAATTGCGCTTTCATGTCAAGAAATATGCAAAAAAGGCAGTCCTATAACTTCCAGAAGACGAATGGAAGATTCTGAGCTCTGGCGTGCTGTGGGGCGCATTGAAGCAGGACAGTCGATCACAGATGTTGCTCTTTTTTTCGGCGTTCATTATGCTGCAATTTCACGTTTATGGAAACAATTCCAAACCGTACAGACAGTTGTCCGAAGGCCCGTAGCCGGTCGCCCAAGGGTTACAACCCCCGCGGAAGATCGATATATTGTTATCGTAGCCAAGCGGAATCGCAGAGCGACCTCCACACGTGTGACATCTGTGGTTACAGCGTCCATTGGTAAGGCGATATCTGCAGTTACCGTACCCTGAAGATTACATATGAGTGGACTGTACGCCCGGGTACCTCGAGTTTGTGTTCCTCTATCCGTCCAATCAAGAGGGGCACGATTACAGATGCCGGGAACATGTCAATTAGAATGTGTCTGACTGGGGCAATGTCATGTTTACTGATGAGTCAAGATTTGCTGTGGAGCCAGATGACAAGCGTATAAGGATATGGCGTGAACAACGAACACGCAATCAGTCCCAAAACATCACCGAACATTACGCATTTCGAAGCGGAAGCAATATGGTGTCGGCAGGGATTTCATTAGGATTGCGCACCGACCTGCACATCTTTAAACGGGGTTCTTTGACGGCTGTCCGGTATCGAGATGAAGTCCTAGAACCCATTGTGAGATTGCACGCTGCAGCAGTTGACCCTACTTTTGTTTAATTGGACGATAACACACGTCCCCATAGAGTTGACATCGTCGATGACTACCTGGAGAGTGAAGGGATTGCGCGTATGGCGTGGCCAACATATTCGCCCGACCTTAATCCTATTGAAGATCTTTGGGATGCTCTCAGCCGTGCTGTATCTTCACGTTTCCCACTTCCAGCCACTCTTATTGAGCTGGAAACTGCTCTACAAGAAGAATGGCAATTGCTTAATTCTGCGGTGGTTGACCACCTAATTGAAAGCATGGTCACAAGGTGTAAATTTTGTATACAGATGAGGGGGGATCACGTACCCTATTAATGTCCTTTTTTTTTCATTTTGTGCTGTTTATTTTCACGTTATACATAATTCTGTTTAAGTCTCCAGTATGTCATTATCTGATAACTTACAAAAATTTAATATTGTTTTCATTTCTGTATATAATTATTGATTTTGTTTTATGCATAAATATATATGCCACTTACCTGCCGAATTTTGTGTCAATCAAAGCAGTATTTGTTGATGTTTTTGCATTTTACATCTTCGTGCTTAACTTTTGGAAGTGAGTGTAATTCTCCTGGTCATATTGCACCTTAACACATTGCTATATATAAAACACTCAATATACTATAATTTTATAGTATATATTACATTGAACGCTACACCATATTTAAGGCACCTTACAAAACTCGTTTCTATACTTGAGACACTGTGAATATTAGCTATATATTACTCTTGATTATATATAACATACACACTGGTAATAACTCTTGATTATATATAACATACACACTGGTAATAACTCTTGATTATATATAACATACACACTGGTAATAACTCTTGATTATACACAACATAATTCTTAATACAAAGAGCTTTAACAAACTGTTAAAAATACATATTGAAAAAAAAATTACAGAATGCGAAAACATGCAGTCGTTGCTTATTGCTGTGAATATAACATTGAAAGTACACGTGTCTTGTTTGGCAACCCACAGCATTCTATACATGAAGCACAATGCATTCCAGAGCAATATTCATAATTGCTTTGATCAATATCTTTCATCACCTTGCTCTGCATGCATTAGATACATTATATACTGTACTTGCCGTACACACTATACTGTATTCTACGCTCTTGAATACTTGAGTTGTAGTACTACGGTTATTATTCGATTCAAATTCTGACTTCGTTTAATATCCAATTTATTTCACTTCACAAACATAGAGAGATTAAAGAGGCTATTTACATACAGAGTTTAACATAATGATCTAATGATCCGTACATCACGAAGATGAATAACATTTAATAACTTACGTATCGTATCTTAAATGCTGCGAAGATAGAACGGGAATTCCCCGATCGCTTAATTCAAAACAGACCTGGTTGCCAGATTCATAGATCGAAATTATGAAAAATTAAATATTAGCAAACAGGAAATAGTAAACTTCATAGGAGTGGCAACATCCTCCCACCTTTTGTATTGCAGGCAAATTTACCTTAAAGCAATACAAAACGAAATAATACACATATATAGCAGATATAAATTGTAATACATGAAATGAAGTTGAACTAAGAATTATAAACATGTGAAATGACATTAAAAAACAATAAATATATAAACTGGCATTATAGTTATTAAGTACTAGGGAAAAAGTCAATAATAGTTCATAAGTCCATGCGTTTTACAGGTACTACTCGGCGACCACTTCGAGTTACCCTTATATTTTTAGGAACCTCGTTTTCACATGACTCTGTCTCTGGTGCAGTCTCGGTTTTCTGAGACATTTTTATGAAGTTGTCGGCAGAAGTAAGCTCCAAAGGGAAGATTCGTTGAAGGGGTCGTATGATTTCACCATTGGCTACTCGTAGTTTCGCAACACGTTCAATATTGTCTTTGCCAGGAAACAGTTCAATTACCTGTGCTAAAGGCCAATTTATCCTATTTGGGTTCTTTGACTCCACTAGGACAATTTCTCCTGGAGAAATCGTCTTTCTCCGTGAAGATGACTTTGGACTTCTTACTAATTCTCCTAGATATTCTTTATAGAAACGTTTTCGTAGATTTAGCCGTAAGTTATGAAGGTAACGTACACGTTTCAATAAATGCTGAGAGTCAATTAAGTCCAAATCAACAGTTTCTCGCTCGCCTAAATCTTGAATAAAGTGAGCAGGCGTAAGAGGTCTCAGTTCGTTAGGATCGTCTGACAAATATGTCAGTGGTCGTCCATTTATTGTGGCCTCACAGTCAGTGAGCAATGTCAACATTTCTTCATATGTGACACAGGATTTTCCTAAACACTTTCGAAGAAGTTCCTTGATACAACGAACCATTCTTTCCCAAAATCCACCGTACCATGGGGCAGACGGAGGGCTAAATATCCATTTGATTTTCACTAAAGCACATTCCCTTTGAATGAAATCCCACATCTTTGGCAGCTCAAAATTTTGGAGGTTTAACGTGACCATATTGACCACTTGTTTTTTCTTACCTAGTCCTAAAATTGTCCAACCTAATAAAGTTTCCACGGCTGAAATACCAGATGTAAGTACTTCAATTCTTCCTGTCAAAATGCTTCCAAGTACGTCAGCTCCTAGAAGAATTCTTATAGGTGGCGAATCTCTTCCGACATCTGTCAGTTTTATTCCTCGAGAAGCAAGTTCAACAAGTAATGTTTCATCACGTATTCTGGGTAACGTAGAGCAAATCTTCGGTTGATCGAGCAGAGACATTGAAGTAGAATACTTTCGATCTAAACTTTCAATGGTTACAACATATTTCGTATGCTCAGCAGCCGGAGTAATTCCTCCGCCAAACAGTCCTTGAGATAACATTTCCTTTCCGGAAGGGGAAAGATTTAATTCAGCAGCTAAGCTCTTCTCAATATAGGAACGATGTGATCCATCATCCATTAAGGCTCGTGCACAGATTTCCTTGCCTCTGTGCCGTAGTCTGATCATGATTGTTTTCAAATAAATTTCACGTTCTGAGGGAAGATTTGTCAACAGCGTCTTGGTAGATTTTTGCTTTTCTTCTGCGACTTTGTCCTTTGATGAAGAGTTAATATCTTTACCTAAATCTGGGCAAAGTAACGCGTAATGCCTCCGTCCACAAATCAAACATTTTACACTACTGTGACACCCTTTTGCCATATGACCAGGCTTAAGGCAAACAAGGCAGCATTTCCGTCGCATAACTTGGGACTTTCTGTCATCGTAATTTATTGTCGACAAATTTTGACAATCCTGACTTGGATGAGGACGGTCACAGAATATACAACTAATTTTTCTTCCAGATGTGTTCGAAATTAGAGTAGCAGCAGTAGGTTCATCTCGTTGAACTGGTTTTTGGAATTCCTTTCGTTTCGTACCACTTCCGAACGCATTTTCTGCTAAAACCCGATGCTCTTCACCCTCTACTTCATGACGTAAGAAAGACATCAAATTTTCCAGAATCTTCTCCTTTGCGAGGATTTGTTCTCCTTCCTCGACTTCTCTGTTGAGTCTATATCTGTCCCAAGCCTTTAGAATTTCAGTCGGAAGACATGATTCCACAACAGGATACAGCATTGCTGCGTAATTCGATGTTGTCACACCCAATGTCTCTAACGCTCGTAGATAGGAACCAAGTTTATCGTATAAATCAGCTAACTTGATGACTGATTTGTTATTTACTAATGCCAAAAGATCTCGAATGTAAACTTCAATCAATAAGTCCTTTCTGCCAAATCGGGACTTTAAATGTTCAATAACTTTCGCGTAGTTATCCTTAGAAGGTGGGTAACTTTCCGCTATATCGCGTGCTTTAGTTTTTGGTTTTAACGAAGAAAGCAGATACTGAAATTTATCTTCTTCTCTTAAATTTTCATCTTCATGAACTCGAGAAAACTGACCCCAAAATGCAACCCATGATCTAGGCATAAGATCATACTCCTTAAGACGTAATTTGGGAAGTTTTAAGTTATCAGATGCAACCTTATTAGAAATTACAGATTTACTTTCATTATATTGATTATAATTCTTCTCGTATATAACTCGTACTTCAGTAAATTTATCTCTGTAAGATTCCATTGCATCATACTCTTCATCCGTAAAACTAATTAATTTTTTAATTTCTTCATCTACTTTAAATAAACGCTCTGCTTTCTCAACAACTTTGCAAAACTGTACGTGAATGTCCTTATCAACATCAATTTTACGATGAATATCATTAAACGTATTCGCCGCTGTGGTAAAGAGACGGCGTAAATTAGTTCTTTCACCTCGTAACTTAGTTTCCAGTTTTGCTTGCTCAGCCTCAGTCTGTGTTTTTTCTGAAGTCATGTTTTACTTACACGTATATCAAACGTATTTCTTAAACGTATATAACGTATTTCGAATGTAAACGTACTTCTTAAACGTATGTAACTATTACATGAACATAAAAAACTCTTCACGAAACAAACTTTTATAAATAACTCAGAAGCAATCAAAAGTTAAATAAATTCAGAAATTAACTTGTTTACCTTCATTAAAGTAACTTGAATTTAGCCACTTCTGATTTCTCAGTGCAGAGTACAGTTCTGTCGTTCGGACGCCACTTGTATTCGATTCAAATTCTGACTTCGTTTAATATCCAATTTATTTCACTTCACAAACATAGAGAGATTAAAGAGGCTATTTACATACAGAGTTTAACATAATGATCTAATGATCCGTACATCACGAAGATGAATAACATTTAATAACTTACGTATCGTATCTTAAATGCTGCGAAGATAGAACGGGAATTCCCCGATCGCTTAATTCAAAACAGACCTGGTTGCCAGATTCATAGATCGAAATTATGAAAAATTAAATATTAGCAAACAGGAAATAGTAAACTTCATAGGAGTGGCAACAGTTATATTTATTATTACTATGCTCCCTGCGGCTCAAAGCATAGCTCTACATGCTACGGGCACTTACACATTTTACAAGGCACTATGCACAATCTGCTATACAACAAAACAGGGATGGACATTAAGTCGCTCGCGATCAACCGGTGCAACACCAAGACATTTTGGGGTGACCGCCTTTACTAAGACCTAAGACGCGCATACGATAAGAAACATACTTATGGAACGCCAGCTAGACTGGGGAATCGGTTTTTCACAATCGATGCGACTGTGTTTACTTAAGCAAATGATTCGATGGATGTGTAGCCGACACATATACCTTCATTGAAAGCGCATGATGACGTTTACGTACATACTTCGGTTACAGATTCAACGGTTTATGTATGTTCGCTGCTCGGTGCACTGAATACGTCCACACTCCACTGTCTAGCACTCGTTAAAGTTCCTCAAACATTCAACTTAACAATTTTGTCTCACTTGTGCTTTTGTAATAAAAATAGTAATCTGTCATATTGTAAAAGAGGGGTACGATGTCGAAAACAAGTGTTAAGAAGAGAAAAACATACAATTATTATACAGAATGGAAAGAAGATTTTCTTTACAATGGTGTATGCAAAATGTGTGTGTTATATATGTCATGCAAGTGAGGAAGTTCCCAAAAAAGGAAACGTTAAAAGGCATTTCAAAAGCATCCATGGAATTTCCGTTCAAAAGCGAATTTCGTAAATAAAAATCGCAAGTAATCGGACAACAATCATATTAAACCCAATATTACATCTAAGGCAGCAACACAGTTGCATCTTTTCGTGTGAGCAAACCATGAGAAACTTTTCGCAGATGAAGGAATGACAAAAAAAAAAAAAAAAAAAAAAAGGAAAAAAAAAAAGCGTTTCTGGAAGCCAGCGATTCATTATTTGATTCATTCGAGAACAAAATGAAATTATTTTTGCAATTAAAGACGTACGTTATTTATTCTGATCTGGCTGATCAGCTGACCAAGGATATTACTAACTATATTTGCTTTTCCTTGCAGTTTGACGGAGTTACAAACACAACGGTCAGTTGTTGTTGTTCTTCCCCTTTTATAGAAATATTGGGAAATTGGCCTGTGATGAAGCGGGAAAGAAAAGGGACGAGATGAATTGATCTTGTTCAAAGAGATTGCGTGTTCAAGATGGAAAGTTTTCTGAGGTCGAAGCCATTTTGCTAAAATTTTTCAATCCGTGTCGTGCATCCAATATTCTAGCGAATGGCCGATGTTAATTGAAAAGTCAAAAGAAATAGCACTTCGATTGAGTGTGATGGAAGCTTACTTTTCAACTGGATGGCTACATAAACTGCGACATGGCATCTCATGCTATATAATATATGGAGAATCAAAAAGCGTTTCTGCTGAGTCGGTTGAAGAGTGGTTCAAGAATTTAACTACCATAATAGATAAATGTGAATTAAAAGATATTTTTAATGTTGATAATGCTTTGATTTTTAATGCTGTTTTTTTTTAAACTTACGCCTGGGAGAACCCTAGCTTTCAAAAGTGACCAGTTTCATGAAGCTAAGCAAAATGTTAAAACTCTGCCATTAGAATATAAAGCATATAAGAAAGCGTGAATAACTACGGTCTTTTTTACAGAATGGCTCAAGAAAATAAACAAAACCGTAAAATTTTACATTTTATGGGTCACTGTACCGCCCATTTTCAAACGACAGATTCCTTGCAAAATGTGGAAGTTCTTTTCTGCCAAGTAAATTGCACTAGTGTAATAGAACCTTTAGATTTGGATGTCATTAAATGTTCTAGAGGCAAAATTTGACTTAAATAACCTTTCAAAATATAACAGAAAAAATATTTAATATTCTTGAGGCTATAAATATGATTTCCTTGCTTGGACTCAAGTAAAACCACAAACAATTAAAAACTGCTTTATTAAAGGGGGATTTTCGAAAACAAGTGAAAGTGTTGGCGAATGAAAGTGATGAAGAAACTGTGATTACGGATGAAGAAGATTGAAATTACTGAGATTAGACATTACAATCGAGGAATACATAAACTCTGATTCTAATATAATCAGAGCCGATCCCAGCGGGGGCCAAGATGGCGCGCAGCACGTGAGCGACCAAATTTATAGGGCAGGGAAATGATTCCATATTCAAGATTTAATTATTTCGGAGTGCTTAGAGCATAGTACCCTCTACCTTCACATCATAAAATCAAAATAGCGTGCAGGATTTAGGAAGGACACATGATAGTCGCTAAGGAAAAAGGAAGTCAACATGACTTAAGAAAGCTTAGGGAGGAGAAAGAAAACTTCTAAGAATATAAGAAGTTTGAAAAAAAAAAAAAAAAAACAATTAGCAATGAGTTAGTAGTACTAACCACTGATCTAGGTAAGGCAAAGATATTTTTGTATTTTAAAGTTTTTTTGATATTTTATACACAAAAGTAAAAGCGAATAGGAAAGTGTTTAAGATTAATAGGCTCCTTGGTCACATGGAAGTTAAATTATAATGATAGCAATGCATGGGGGTGGCGAGAATGATTATAAAACATATTATATTTCGGTAAAAAAAGGGCAGCTAATTTTAATTTGCACGTGGGAGGCCGACGGTCTAGGATCGACACCGAATGTAATGACGTCAGATTTATGTGCAGTTGAAGAACGATTGAAAGCATTTTGCGAGATGAATATTTAAGTAGCGGGGATGAAGATAAAAATGAAGAAATAATTCCACCTTCTTTTCAAAGTGGTATCTACTGCAGTGACACCCTCAGAAATTTCTTTGTGTCTAATGCAAAGATATTTTCTCTCTCCTTTTTGTATGCTTTCGTGGTGTAACGGTTAGCACAGTAAACAGAAGCAAGTGCAATAAGCACAAGAAAAGTGCTTATTGCACTTGCTTCTGTTTACTGTGCTCTTTTATACTGTTATAGTATTGCAATCGTAAAGAGTCGCTAAGCCTACATGACGAACAGGCTTGTGTAGGGTTGTTTATTTGTATTCGCCAGTATTTTCTACCACGCTAACGGTACACTATTGAGCATGCGCAATAAGCGAAATTCGTTAACATTGATCAACTCAATGTGCGGTTTGCCATTACGCGCCCCCGTACAAGTGGATTCGATTCCAGGCGAAAGGGCTGGCTGCATGGGCGTTTTCATGTTTTTCATCATATGTAAGGTACATACAAGTTAGTTTCCCTTAGAAAGTCTTCCACGAAGGCATCTCTTTCCTTAGGCAGATAGCCTAATCTGTTTTGCCATAATCATCTGAAAACCAAACAAGTGTCCCGTGCGATGAAAATGAAGACATGAAACGTCACGAATTATCATCGCCGCTGCCATAGGTTGGTTTTTTTTACATTCTAATCGATTCTAATTGTTGCATTCTAATCGATGTAACATGCACGGTTGCCTCGATTGATTTTTTTTTATTATTATTTTTGAAATTTTTTTCGCACTCCCAGAGGTACACGCACAGCAGGTTAAGAACCACAGTTCTACATACAAATATAACTAGGGCAGACGGCACACTTCCACGAATTTGTACCTGCACTTTTTCCAGTCGACCACAAAAGTGTCGGCATTCTTTGACAATCTGTTTATATCACGAAGAATGCAGTCTCATCAAGATGCCGGGACGCTTATAAGAAGATCTTTATATAAGCGAATATTTGCTGACTTGCATAAAGGGGCTGACACTATTATGAAGATAGAATCAGGAATAATGCAGTCTTCATCAGACGCCGGTGTGTGGTGATTCAGTAACGCCGGTGTGTGGTGATCGACACGTAAAGACGATGAGTATAATACATTTACGCTTAGTTTATCTTTAGATTTTTTAGAGCATTGTTAAGTATTTTGCTTCCAAAGAGTTTATTATTTTTGCTTCTTGAATCCTGCAATTATGGTTAATGTTTCAAGCTTTTTTAAAAAATGAATATCAGGTGACAAATCGGGCCTATGACCCCATGGCCCTCGGGAAATTTCCAGAGTTCCCGACAGTCCCATCCGCCGCTGGTGTATATAATATATTATCGGCTAGTACAGCAGTCTTATTTACATGTACCATTTTTATACTGTTGTTAAGAACTGTGACACTTTTAAGTCACTAACTCTGATACTTAATAACTGTAACTCTGAATGAAGTATCTTCAAATACATTCTGATCTGCCATCCTTATCCTACGTTGTAATAATATCGAGCGGCTGGCGTCCCGTGTAGGAAAGAAGTCAACTCGGCAATGCAAAAGTTCGAGCGATGCAATAAATTTAGATAGGTTATTAAAATAAAATTCATCTTTCCCATCAAAGGACAGCATACACCAATGGGAAGCGATTCAGTACGGTAAGTTATTATGTAAAATTAGAGGAAGAGCACAAAAGACAATCAGAAGTCTTATTCACCGCTATTTATGGTTAGAAGTTTACCAGTATGGGGTAATTTAACGTGCAGTGTAATAGCTAAATGACTTACTCGAAGTCATCTCACGGGCTAATGCGCGTGTGCTTACTTCGGGCGTCTCTTCTACCCGCTGCAGTATTGCATCCGCCTGTGCTACCGTCAAGCCGCTCCGCGGTCTTCCAGTGTCGTGAAGATTGGCTGTTGGCAAGACGCTTCCCGTATTTCGTATCTGTCGTGCAGTCTACGGATGACGCTCACATCGGGAAGACGGCGGGACGGATATCGACGGGCATACTCCCTAGCAGTTCGTAAGGCATTTCCATTACATCGGCCGTACATCAAGTACATGCCGCAGTAGTTACGGACGGAATACATGGCCACCATACAAAGCAAGATGCAGCCTTTTAAATACCGTTAAACGGCGGCTTAACGTCATTCCACGGCGCACGCGCATGCATGCGCATAAACATTATCGTCTGGAATGATATGCCAATACTCTCGTTGATATGTCCAATATAGTGTTTTTTTCTTGCACCGGCAGTGAAGTCATACTTTTTTTTTTTCGTATTTTTCTCGTAAACTATGGATCGTACAGGAACGCTTCTTTGGGAAGTTTTTATGTACTCCAAACGGGGAATCTAGCTGTGAAGAGTTTATGCGGTCGTTTTGGGACATCCTGTATATGAGAGTTTCAGCGTTCCAGCGTTAATGAAGTTGCCAAACTCTGTCTCTAAATTTATATTCTCGCTCGAAATTTGAATTCATATCGGTTGCATTTCTAGGGCCCGCGAAAAAGGAGATTTTTAGAAAATCAACGTAAGAAGTAACATGTTGATGAAAATAAAAATCACGCGGTGATTTTAGTCGTGTGTCGTATCGTTCCATCCTATTAAAAAGGAACCATTGGAATTGAACAGTATTCATAGTTTCTACGTTAAAAATACATTAACATTGAACTAACTGTATAGAACATCACCAGATATGATAAAATATTTAGGTAGTTACTCGAATAAACAAGATACTGCATACTCAACTAAACTAATAGCAGGACTGATATAGCCAGGTATGAAATTTTGTCTTTAGCTCAACCACTGTTTTCGCAGGCAGGTGTTCATCACATGTTACAATGCCCTCAAAGAATGACTCAGTTTTGTGGCGTG
>KK122548.1:0-17924 GCA_000611955.2 Stegodyphus mimosarum
ACTCGCGTAAGTCCTTCATGGTGTTGCAATTTTCACAAACGTGAGTGTATATATATATATATAGGAGTGCGAATTTATGTCCTTGCCCCAGGTGAAAAAGTATTCTATGCATATACTGCTACACTTTTTAGTTCATTGTTAAGTACTCTTCCAAGAAAGATTTTTTGTATTCGTATAAAAGTTTGAAAAAAAGGTGCATTGATCTCCTTCGACAGTCATAAAATGAACAAACCTCAAATTTTTAAATAAATAAACAGAAATAAAGTGAAATACGCAAACTTGTTTTAGAAATAAAATTAAGTAATTTTCAGATAATTAAATTAAGGAAAAAGAACTGAGTTATTTTCCACAGAAATTTACACATTTCAAACCCTAAATTATTCTGCCAAAAAACTTTGTTCTTTGAAGATGAGGCATTTGCGTCCAACCTTCTTGAAATACAAAGATGTAGTCTTTGAAATTTAGTTTTTGACGTCAAAGGAAGAGCTTTCGGTAGCAATGATGTACTGTGGTGTTCCTTGCCCAGCTCATAGAATTATTTCCTCCAGCCTTAGCTTTTAGCCAGCCTGTTGGTAGCGTATTTGTAGTTTGAAGTTAAACTTTATAGACCTTAAATTTGTGAAAAACCTAATTACTTTATATTTTACCTGTATATTATAGTTAATTAAATACCATAAGCAGCTGTGTTTGGCTTCATAATCAAAAGCCGCTCATTTTTTTTCGGTTCGAATTTTACTAAAGTGTTATTTAAAGCTCGTCTTGCCAAAGAAACTTTCTAACCATGAAATTTGAATTTTTCGGAAAGTATAAATATTAATCTATTTGTCTAATCATTTAGGGCCATATAATATTAAATCAACGTTGGTTTCACATATTCTATGAGAACGCAATTAAAAAATTGTTAAAAAATAGCTAGATTTAGCGATTAAGAATTGTATAATATTCTAAGAAACTAGTTGCTAATTTCTTGTCAACAGAAATGTAAATATACGAATTTACTGTAGTTAGCCATATAGCTCTACTTTGCAGATTTCTCAGAAAATTCCTCAGAAGTCCACCACTGGCAACCAAACACTCCGTTTTTCTCTCTGTTTTGATTTTTCTTATGGTTTTCTATAAAATATTAGCAGCTAAATGTTTTACTAATACGCATGTCCACATTAGTGGATACATATATATTTTCTGAGAAACATTTCTAGTTCAAGCTTGGGATACCTTCCTCCTGAGTTTAGTGTTTAACTACGACGGACGATAAGTCGCTTAAATATCTTTACTGGAACATACGCTTGTGTGCAAAACTTAAGCAACAAATTTATTTCTCAACATACAACCATAAAATTGCTCAAAAGAGATTTTGCGGTCAATGTAATGAAAGGCCAACTCTGCAGAAAGATGATGCATATGTAAACACCAGCACTCCGACATTAAAGGGCAAGTCAGGGAGCGAACAACGCAAGGCGTCGGCGAGGACAGTCATGGCAACTTAAAAAGAAGGCGCATTTCTAAACATTCTTCCGCAAGTGAAAGTCAGTATGGCTTTAAAAAACATTAGGACGCATTTTTATACGGAGTGGAATGCCTGGCAAGCTTGAGGAGGGACGTAGTTTGACGTGCACTGCTCAATAGCTTGGAGTTGATTAAAAGTGTTGTTTCACGTGCTTGGAAAATTTTTTAAAGAAGAGGTGTAGTTGTAAGAAAGATGGGTGGTGTTCGGCGAAGGGAAAAAAAACGTAAGTGATGACGAACAAACAAACAGAAAGAGATCTAAAACAGACAGCAGGGAACAGTCCTCAACAACTGCGCACGGCAACCCTACGACAGGCGTCTCGGTTTACTCTGGCCAGACGACTTTATAAAAGTGTCCTGTTTGTTCGCCGTCCTGAAAGCTGTGTACCACAGACAGCAACCCATTTTCGGCACCATTTACAGCTGTGTAGAAAACACAAAAGTCACATCGTTTTTACTGCTAAGAGCCGTTTTAGTCTGACAAATGATTCTAGACGGCATCTCATACGCATATAGGTAGGGACAAGCTTTTATCTTCATCAGAGAAAGGGACCTTAGACGTGATCTTGACGTGCTTGCATTATGATAATGGACAGACGGAATTCCACATTTTCGACGAAGTTGCAATTGCGGGACATTGTTTTTGTGATGAATTTATCCTCCCCCCAAGTGAGTATTTTCCGGGGTCACACTGAGCAGAATTTTGTTTATATGGATCACAATGCACGACTACCCAAGACTCATGCCATTGAGGAGTTCATGGAAAATGAAGATATCTACAAAATGGATTGTTCAACTTTCTTCCTTGATTTAAATCCCATTGAACATGTATAGGATACTTTCGAAAGACGTCTGACGGCAAGAACGTACCCTCTGGAGAACACCAGACAATTGAAACAAATGCCTCCTGAAGAATGGGAACTCTTACCTGATGAACTATTAGATAATCTGGTGTTGAATTTCTACAGACGGTGCAACGCAACTATTGCAGTTAAAGAAAGTCTTACCCTTTACTAATACTCCTTTGCTTGCTGTTCTTTCCTCTTCAAGTTTTTGTACCAACGCCATTCTGCCAATGAAGCGTTTTTCTATTCGCTCCGTTCTATTCTTTTCAATATGCGTCCTATTCATATTTTTGCTACTATATTTTCCTCAGTCTTTAAGTACTATATTATACCTCTGTAGTATAAATTTCCTGTCTACGAATTCATTGTTTGGCCAAATTACGAATCAAACCATAAAAGTTGATAAAATGTTGCACACTATTGTAGTTTAGTTTAGAAATTAATTGGGTGTCCTGCATATGCAGAGTAATTTTATCAGTATTGACATACATTTAATTGCAAGCTATTTAATAGATTTTTGTGGCTTCATTTAGCAATTTATTAATTTAAAAATCTGTAGGTTTTTTACTAGTTTTAAGAATTCATTCATTTTAAAATCTGTAGGTCGTTTAATAATGTGCTTATTACTTTCAATCCCACTCAATAAAACATTTTACCAAGTAAGCTGCGACAGTTATACGTCTTAGTTCGAATTCAGGCAAATCGTGGTAATATGGTATCAGGTATCCTGTATTTCAATTAATAACACTTTTATGATTATTTAAAAAGAAATAAATATTTCTTTATAAAATACATTAAAATCATAAAACGTTACAAACGTTACAATAATCTTCTCTAACAGGAGCGTAAGATAAGGCATTAGAAGCCTACTTTCTGAATAACAATGATACTGCAGCTATGCTTAAAATTATAAGTCGAATATGTTATAAATTAGATGTGTTATAAATTATATCAAATCTATAGACTTATAAAGTAAACCGTAAGCCACCAGTAACTCTGAACATCGAAATCAGGTGATCTGCAGTTTTATGATGATTCGACAGTTCGATGATGGTATCAAAGAAGTCAAACACATCACGGCTTCGTGTCATCGATGACTGTTGTCGCAGTAAATTAGTAAAATGCGGGGTATTACTTTAAATTGTTAGGCACTTTATAGAGACTACTAGGATTTTCCCAGCAAAAAGTGCAGATAATCAGTAAAGTCCTCATAGGCACTCAAACGACAGATATCTTTCAGTGCTAGCTTGAAATTCTAACCACTTACACTACGAACGTACACACAAGGAATGCGGAACTTGCTTCCATTTACCCTCCCCCCACTCAAAGTGCTACTCGGAAGAAGTATGAAACCCAAAACCTAGGTGTTGATAAATTATTTGTTCCATCGCCTTTGCAAAGACACTTTGATTTGTAGCACATGGGAAACGGGAGGAATGATCTGTGTCCCACCCGGGTATTAAAACCACCGACTTTTTCGGTGTTAGCCTGATGGGCTATCACCCCTTTAACAATGTCACACACGGGAGAATGGGAGAATACCTTGTTCAATATAGCTAGCAAGAGAGCTAATTTAGTGATTTTATGCCCTGTCTGTCAAATGGCAAATATATGAAATTACCACTCTTATCTGTTCAATATTTTCTAGCAGTTTCTTCTCAATAAATAATATGCAGCAAAGCATAATACTTCTTAATATTTGAACATCAGATGTGTTAATCAACTGTAGTAAAATTACCCGAATGATATATTTATTTAAAAACAGCCATTGAACTTCCATGTAAATTGCTATAAATGGAAAATCAGTACCCATACCTTAAGATAATTATTTTAAACAGCGAATTTTTATAGGCTAAAAGTCTTCACTAAGTGATTTCATCAGCGTCTTCTTCTGACAGTTTTATGCGTATAAGGCATCTCTCCTTAATGACTTTCTTTTTTTTTCTGGATAGCAGTAGGATGCCCCTCTCAACAATAAATTATATAATGGGAATAGCCATAAATTTCGATGAAACGTACAATTTATTTTAAAAAAATTAAGCAATTAAGGCTAGGTTGGCGAAAAAAAAGTCAGGTACTTAACATGGTTTTTGTTGACTTGAATAAAACAAATGCTTTAAGAAAGGAATAAATTAAATTAAATATTTCTTTTCCGAGCGGGATTCTATTTTAAGTCAATTTGTGATTTGTTATGTTACAAACAAACTCAACATTAACGAACAATTCAAATAATTTTGTGAAAATAAATACATTTACTTTTAGTGACTAGATATAGATCTTATTATCGAAATTATGATAATTTAGCATGACCATACAAATCTGAGAATATTCAAGAAATCTAAATCTGCAATTCAAGAAATGGGGCATAAAGAATCTAGTTGCTTGCGAACTGACAATAGCAATATAGCAAAGATAGTCGATGAATCAACGATAGTCCGAGAAAGTGAAAAGCATGAGCCGAACCATTTGCACGATAAGTGCGTTGCAGGGTTCTTGGGATTTTGCCAACGGACGCAGAACATTCCTTGATTGCAATAGAGCTGAATGTGTATCGTAGTGTCATCAATAGGCTGTGGAAGTATTACCAAAGTGATCAAAACCCCTGTAGAAGACGTGAGTCTGGACGTTGGAGGATTACCACAACAGCACACGATCGCTTCCTGTTGCTAAGTGAAAGACGCCATAGATCACTAACAGAACGTCAGCTGGCGTCGAATTTCTCTGCAGCTGGAGGACAACCCATATCCACCAAACTGTGTTGCGTCGACTGCATGAAGTTGGACTGTACGTCCGACGAGCTGTGGTTTATATTCCTTTGTTCCCATCGCATGTCAAATCGCGGTTGATTTGGCCTGTGAATATCGCAGTTGGACACCAGAGCAGTGGGCCTACGTACGTTTTACGGTTGAGTCTCTATTTAGTGTCCAGAACGATTCTCGAAGGACAAGAATAAGGCAAGAGCCAGGAATACGCCGAAAGTGATTATTAGAGAGACGGAGGCTTACTTGTATGCGCTGGAACAGCAACGGGCAGCCGCACGGACCTCTAAGTGATCCCTGGTGGTTCCGTCACTGCCTTCCGATATCGCGATGGATTTCTACATCCTCTCCCGCGTCCTTTTATAGCTGCAATGGCTACAGACGTGATATTTATCGACAGTTATTCTCTTCCGCATAGAGCTCGAGTGGTGCGAAGTTATCTGGAGAATGTAACCATCCCACATCTGCCACAGCTTGCTAGATCATCGGACCTGAGTTTCATAGAGTGGGGAACGTTGAGACGACGGATAGCAGGTCGGAGTGTGACGTCAGGCACATTCGACGAGCTCCGACATGCATTACTACAGGAACAGTCGCTACTGCCACAACAAGCACTCAATGACACTATTGCCAGCAGGACTCGCCATTGTTACGCATGCATTTCAGCTAGAGGTTATCATACCAGTTATTAGAGCGATGTTTCCATTGCACGTTGCTGTTTTTATTAATTGGAACAAACATTGGACAATGTGTCTATCTTTGATACATAATAGTTCATAGTAAATTTTAAATGGACAACTTCAGATTTTATACATATATTCTGTACACGCTATATTATCATTGATGTTTTGCTGCTACCTCGGACAACGTTTCAGTAAGGTACTTTGAGTTATTCGAATCATAATACTGTCAACTGTGCTAAGCTAAAGCTCTTCTCATACTCAATTAGGTGTAAGCTGCATATATAATGCGCTTTTCTGTATAACTATTATCCATCATCTTCTGAAGTGAGTTTTTTACATGTTTTGAAATCAGAATACACAAAATAACACGGAAAACAAAAGTTAGTTATAATTTTTTTAGAGTAAATATAATAGTACTTTGTTTTTAGAACTTAAATAAATTCCACAGCACTAACGAATAAACGACTACGAATTACATAAAAAAATTCGAAGTAACTGAATCTATAAAAATATTGCAAGAAAGAAAGTAAAACGGAAGCCAAAAAAATGGAGAGCGGAAAACAAACATAATCTCGATATCCAGTGGTAATTATTTTTAACGCTTCTATCACCTCTTTCTGATCAGCTTTTAAAGTTATTACAGTGGAAAGATATGAAATTTACTTAAGCAATAAGTTTGATAGGGAAACGGAGATAATCCGCTTATATGCTACGTTAAAGAGGCACAAAAGTAAAAATGTATATTTCATTAAACGTCGAAGTGATTGGCGACGATAATGTTTAGAAAATTCTCCTGGCGGAAACGCATTTTTTATTGCTAGAGATTTTTTCTCGTTGTTTTACGACTGGAAAATTTCTTAAATTAGCGTCATCAAGTTATTTTTTATATCCTTTGTTGGGATGTTGCTCAAGACTTGAATATGCCTGCCTACAGCAAATTGTTTTTGTTGCTGTAGATCTTAAGATTTTAGTTGTTTAATGGTATAGTTCTCCAAAAAACATTTTACTTCACGTAGTTTCATATTATATTTCTAGAACTTAATTTTATTATTTCTTGATGTAATGTACTTTCAGTTTTAATAAATATATTTCGTTCATCATTTGTGGGGTAATTCATACCATTACAAATGGTGAAGGGATTATATTTAGTATTAATGAAATCTACGACTTCAAATAAATACGCATTATTAAATAGCATTCAAATAGTATATATCAATATCATATATAAAAAAGAAGCGAATTAAAATGGAGTTTACAATCGGTCAAAATGTAGCTTAAAATCATCATATTGATATTATAGAATGAATGATTTAAAGACGATCTTCTACTTCTTTTACTGGAGGTTGAGTTTGTCAGGTATCAGGCAATTCTGCTGAATAGCATTTTGTGCTAAACGCACTAAACCCAGTGATTCCTCGCTCCATTTGTTTGGATCGCTCACTTTGTTTATAAAGTCTAACGACCCCTTAATAGACCTCAGGTGTAACACTTAATATCGAGAATACCTAAAGTAGTCAACGCTGTCAGAAGTTGAAGGTCAGTAGCCTGTTCATTCGATAAACGTTTTTCGGGATGTCCCTCAAGGAGTACAGAGATCATGACTACCGCAAGAACAAGAAGGTATAATCTTCAACTATGTCCTGAAAGGTATAACCTGAAATTTGAAAAGGTATAACCTTCAGACACTACAGACCTGAAATGGTATAACCTTCAGGTCTGTCTCTTCTGGTAGTTTTTTGGGCTGTATTCTGCTCCATCCTTTGAGATTACTTTTTTCACCTTTCTCCTTGGGTTTTTCCAACTCAAATACCTTTGCCAATTTTCAGTTCTGGGGCACATTTCTTTTATGTGCTCCGGGCATTCTCATTCTGGTTTTGATTTTATCTAGAGAGGCAGTTAAGCTTTTAATAGCTTCCTTCCCTTCTCCAGATGTTGATTAAGTAACTTGAGTAAAGGTCATTTCTACCTCACTCGATGAAGGATTCATTTCTGCTCATTCGATTGTTTTCCTTTGTGTTTCTTTGTTTTGAGAAGAAAGGTCTACCTTATAGGCATTGCCTGTAAATGCAGAATTTGTAGTTATATTGCCATTTTCGGCTATATATAAACTAGAAAAGAAGGTACAGGATGAAAGATCACCCAGTATTGTCTGTTGCTGGGTAAGGCAAAATACTCTAGAAGTTGCCAGGCATTCTAGAGGCTCCGTTAAGACATTATAACCGCAGTGTCATTCACCATAGGCACGGTTCGCATAACACCAGGGTTACGGAAATGGGATAGAGGCTTCTTATTTATTATTCGAAGCTGTCCTGTCAGATAATACAGGACATCCGGCTGTCCAACACCTGCCGAGTCACCTGGTAGCCACTCAGCCTCTATTGTTTAAAGACGATAATCATGAAACCCGCAAAATGCTTTGAGATTTTTGTAACCAACCTATTGGTACATTACAAATAATTTTGAGTGTCAGCATTGTATTTGCGAATGATTATCCGTTATTACTTAGTACCCAGTTCCTTTATTACATATTCAGTGAATGAACATTAATAGGCAAATACCACATTGAAATAAACATTATATTATAAAAAATGACTTTATTCCATTATAAATCTCACTTCAAATACAAAATAAACCATATAAAAAGAGTGCACATTTTAAGCAAACCAAGCATGATAATTCCGTGTAACA
Organism: Stegodyphus mimosarum; assembly: GCA_000611955.2. NCBI lineage: Eukaryota > Metazoa > Arthropoda > Arachnida > Araneae > Eresidae > Stegodyphus > Stegodyphus mimosarum. The sequence continues at coordinate 8,482 of KK122548.1, forward strand.
CGTTATTTAGTACAACACAAGTGTAGTGACAGTATTTTTGTTCCTTCTCGCCAACGACAGGACAGTTGGTCCATTGCTTTAAGTGGTCACCAAATCTTTGAAAAAGAAAATATAAAAATTATCCGATAATGACAAGACTATGCCTGAATTCAAGAATTTTTCTTGATGTTCTAATCATCTTTGGTGTTGCTTCTATCGGTGGTTCGAAGGGGTTACCTCCGCCTCAGAGTGACACGGTTAACATCGTGTGACTATTGGGCAGGTGGGCCTGATAACGAGGCTAAAATTTGTGCGCATTGATGTATACGTGAGCGTAATGTTGCGTGTATATTACTCGTTGAAGGATAGAGGCCACGTTTGGAGATTCAAAGTTGAGACGTTTGGTGATTCAAGCTATCATATTTTCAATTTTATAATATGCATACTTAATATTAACCAGATTCTATTAATTTGAAGAAAAAAATTGCTTTGATATAATTAATTCCATCTCTATTGGTACCAGGACTGGGTGTTTAAGGACTGGGTGTAATCAAAGGATTGTTGCTGAAAATTATGTGTCGAAAGTAAATGTTCATATTATAGTGTGAACATAATAATAAAAATTTTTTATCCTTTATTTAAATATGTAAACTCTGCCATTTGTAGATAAACTCTGTCATTTGTAAACCAGACATTTCACCTGTAAATCCTCATACTGTAGCAAAGGAGAAGCAAACATTAATTTGTCGATTTTAAATAAATAATTCAGTTTTTTTTTCAAAAAATAAAACAACCCTGTTCATTTAGTAGTTTACTTTTACACAGACGTTTGTTTTGACTAGAATATTAACTAGGTTTTAGAAATAAAATACTTTAATTTATGCTGTTGTGTTCTTGTACTTTTACGTTATTATCTTAAATACTCACTTGTTTACTTGTGTTTGAATTGAATGTCAATTACGTATGATATACATACTAAATTTCTAAACGAAATGTTTTAATGTTTTAAGTACTATATAGAAACTTACAAAAATATAAACCGTAAAATTATCATTATAAATTAGCTAACAAGTTGTACAGACATTAGGTTATTCGAAGCACCAGACATGAAAAATGAGCAATGCCCTCACCGGGTCTCCAACCTCGGACCTCACGAATACGCGCCGAATGTGCTGACCATTACACCACGAAGGTATGCTGACAAAGCGGGAGAAATACCTTATATATTTACCTTTTAAAGGTCGACTGGGGATTAGGGGACCCAATTGAAAAATCCTGGCGGTGGAGAATCATCATCCACCACCTTTTTCAGTTCGGGCGCCACTGTAGAGACATTAGAATATTTTGTAGTAGAAGATGGGAAGAATAAGCAATGCTTTCGCCGAGACTCGATCCCCAGACCTCTCGAATACTCGCCGAGTGTGCTGGTCATTACACTGCGAAGGCATGCTAATAAGACGGGAGAAATATCTTATAAAGTTACGCAACACTTCCAAATTCAGCCTCATGGCAAAGGAGTAGTTTCTGCACAATCTACACAAATGAATTTATTATTAGAACGTACGATTCACGTTTAGTCTGAGGGTGCACACGATGCTGCATTCTCTCTGGGCCACTACATGCAAACGAGGAATATCAGCAAGAACGTTCAGACCAGAACTGCTAGGAGGTGCACGGTAGCCTTAGCGGATGGTGAACTAAATTCTGGAACGACAGAAATTTCTTTTTTCATGCATAAATTAACATTCACTGTGTAAAACATATAAGTACCCTTGGGAATTAGATATTGAAGTGCAACTTTGTACAATACTAATGACTGCCAAACCTTCTGATTTAGTTATGAAAGAAATTTCAACCAATTTGCAACATAAAGAGGAAACGCAGCCAACTGTTTCATATCAATCATATAATGTTAGCCTTTTCATTCTATCATTTCTTCAGAACTACCAGATAAACCCTTACGAATTACGTAAGCGTAATACATTACTCGTAGAATACCAGGAAGCGTTTTCCTTATTTGTCAGCTTCACAGAACATAATTGAGATCAAATTATAAGGTATTTATCCCGCCTTCTTCGCATGCCTTCGTGGTGTAGTGGTCTGCATGCTCGACGCTTAACCGAGAGGTCCGTGGTTCGATTCCCGGCGAAGGCGTTGCTTACTTTTCACCTCTCCTGTTTCGAAATAACCTAATGTCTCTACAAAATGTGCTATTATTAAGGGTGGTGAGAATTTCTTTTGTTTGTTACGCTTAACTTAATTGGGTACAGACGGATGGACCGACAGATCGAAGAATGCATGCATTATTTCTCTTAACTTAATGTACTTATGTTGTGTAAACAAATGTTATTGATTAATTCTTATATTGTGATAGGATCGCCAATTTTAACCGTAATGAGCCGTCTTCGTGTAACTTCTACAGTGGCAGAGAAGTAAATGAATCAAATTACCGCCAGACGGTGAAGTTATAAGGTATTTCTTCCCCTTCCTCGCATGGCTTCGTGGTGTAATGGTCAGCACGCTGGGCGCGTATTCCAGACGTCCGTGGTTCGAGTTCCAGAGAAGGCGCTCCTCATTTTACAATACTCCTGCTTCAAGAATACCTAAAGTTTCTACAACTGGCGCCTGAACTAAAAAGGTGGTGGATGATGATTCTCCACCACCTGGTTTTGGGGATTGTGACCGTGAAGCCCAGTAGTCCTTTAAAAGGGGAAGTATATAAGGTATTTCTTCCCCCTTCTCCGTATGTCTTCGGGGTGTAGTGGTCAACACGCTGGGCGCGTATTCCAGAGGTCCGTGGTTCAAGTCCCGTCGAAGGCGTTGCTCATTTTACAATACTCCTGTTTCAAGAATACCTAATGTCTCTATACAGTGGTTAGGGGAGCTGACTGCAATACCAAAGGGGCTGCTTTGAATCGCGGAGAAGGCTTGGTAGTAACTGTCGTCCTTTCATAGGAGGAAAAGATGGAGCACCTATTAAGTGCCTCCATAATAAAGTGATAGCCATTTCTGGCCTTAGTTGTGGTAGAGCTGAACTCAACAGAGGACCAGCTATTAGGAAAAAATTTTAAAATGGAGCTGGAATCCTTCAATCAAAAACGTTAATTGCCAACTGTGTAAAAACAAATATAAATATGCACTTACCGAAAAGTTCACATCCGCATAATTTTGTTTTTCATGTCATATTTTAAATAAGTAATAAACGTTACTGTAATCTAAGATATTATAAAAGCTGAAAATAATGATATTTCATACATAAATCTTTAACATAATTTTAGAATATAATAAAGAAAATAACTGAATCCATTTCTAATAAATTAAAGTTTTCATCAGAAATACGATTTCAGTACTTTCTTCATACCTTAAATTAAATGCATAAAACGACTTCTCTCTTACCATAACTGTACATTTTAAACTAAACCCATAGTAACAAATCTTATACGTCCCTCTTAACAATAACATACGGAATTAATTATTATTATTATTGTAACTATAGTTCGAGGTAAAAAATACTTTTAAAAGAAAGAAAGGAAATTAAAATTTATTTTAAACTTTCATGTGACGTAAAAAGAACTCTTAGAAATCTTAGAAAGAACTGTTGATCTCTTGTTCAAAGAAGAGAAAATTCAAAATCGGTTCTTTTTCTTATAAAATGGAAAATAAAAAGAAATACAGAAAAACTGTTTACTTGTTCTCTCTGTAATTACTCCATCCGAAGAGAAACCACTTTTATCTTTCGCGAAGTTCATTGTGCTCTCCAATTTTCAATTCCCAAGAAGTGGGATTGTTAGGTGTATCAACAAATCTCATGAGGATGCATCAAGAGAGAAAGGAAATTGAGGGAAACTATTCGATGTTCAAGTCTTTATTGGAACTGGAGTGGAATCAGTATATTTCTCTGAGAATCTGTCTTGAAGGTAGTAAGTGTAATTTAAACATTCATTGATATTAATATTGATTGATATATAATTTCACATTGTGATACTACAAAAGGTATTGTCCACGAGTATATGAGTAAGAAAACATTTTGAATACCACTTTTATTATATTTAAAAGCGTTAACGTCTTTAAAATATTATTTTGTCTAATCATAAACATTTCTAAATTATCTTACCAAAATTATCATTTTCCTTCTATGTCTTATTCCGTGAGATGGATACTCTGAATGATATCAAATAATCGTGTTTTATTGTTCTTAAAAATTTAGTATTAAAATTCTTGTTCTTCATGCATATAATTTAATTAGCAAAATTGTTATTCTGTTCATAACAGTTTCTAACTCCACTTTTCATGCTGTGATATTGCCATTTGTTAGTTTCTGATTTAAGTAAGCAATAAAATAAATATTCTGTTAGCCATCTGGAACATATTTTAAGCAGCTAATTTTTCGAAGAATAAATGGATCTTAATGTTTAAAAAAAAAGAATAAAGTTGGTTTATTTGTGTTTAAAAGACAATAAATAAATAGGTTCCTCAGTTCAAAAAACGAGTTTTACTATTTTCCCAACTCAGTACACCAGTAATATGTAAATTTAACAAATATTTAAGACGTAGTGGCTTTCCGATCAATAGCAGTATAGAAAATAACAATGAGAATAGATCTTTTTAAGAAGTTCTCATTACCTGCATATACATATTGTTGCGTGCCTATGGGTTCGTATTAGATTGAATGCATATAGATCCTATTACAGATTAATAAAATTTCTTTTTATCAAAAGAAGTATTTAGGGGTTCTGGAATTTCTCACAGAAATATTCCTACTAGTGTTCACAGTATCACACAGCACAATCAGTAGTTACGTTTCAAACAGCAACAACTAAACAAGTAAGAGCAGATGCTCTCTCTCTGGCGTTATGTAAATAGTTTTCAACCGGCAGGCACAGATATTTCTAGTAATTTATGCTTCTCGAAATTACGACTTTATGACTTTTCAAACTGTTGCCACCAAAAATTATCGACCTGTATTATATTTAAAGAAATTAAATAACGAATAATTTGCATAAATGTATGTATATTTCTCCAAATGTGATAAAACAACGGTATCCGGACGCGCGGAACTGTGTATCGGAAATTCTGAAGATATGCTCATTTTAAATGATTTTGCGATATTGCTGTTGAACCGTAATTTAAAATCTGAAACCTTTCAGATTTTTTTTAAACTAATTTAGCAAATTTTTAAATTTTTTTAACATATTTATCAATATTCAAAACAATTTCCTTTTACATGCATAACATAATAAAACTGCATGTTGCACTTGAATCAAAATTAAATACAGAATGACATATTCACTAATATAAAGTGTAGGATTGTTGGCAGCTGAAAATCGTTTCATATACCCCCCCATCACATGAAGTATTTTATGATGACATATGCATCAAGCCGCCTAAACAACTCTTCTGAACACTAGAAATTTGACAATCAATAATACCTTAAATTACTTCCTCCTCTGACATCAGTTCATATGTTTACATATTAATATATATATATATAAAGAAGAAAGTCTGTTAGTTTGTCCTCTATTAACTCAGTTATCACTAAAGCTCTCGTCACCAAATTTTCTACGATTCTTTTTTGGGTTCTGGAAAAGGTCGACGTCCACTTTGTTCGAAAAAAGTAGGTAAAATCAGAGATATTAATTAAAAACTCGGAAAAATGATAATTTAGCCCTCATTTTTCTGAATGGCAACAGTCTCATAAACTGAAGATGAAAATCCGCTTTTTCGAAAGTTGTTGCCAATGCTCGCTTTGAAATCCTAGAGTTTGTTAATAACAAATTTCTAAGTTTTACGATGAAATAAAATAGCATTGCCAAAAATTAAATACATTATTTCCGATTCCAAAAATTCGTGGGAAGAATTTCGTCTATTCCCATCTTCGTATGACTTTAATCTGCTGAAATATTAATTAAAAACTTTGAAAGCGCTAATTTTCGCACTCATTTTTCCAAATGGCAACAGTGACGGGCTATGGAGATAAAAATACTTTATTTCGAAATGTGTTGCTCGCTTTCAAATCGTTGAGTTTGTTAATAAAAAATTTGTAAATTTTACAAAATAAGTACATATAAAGAAGAATTTCTGTTTGAGCGTTTGCTTGTTTGTTCGCGTTATTGATTTCTGATCGATTATGATAAATGTTTTGCCACATTTAATAGACAAAAATTCAGCATAGGTGAAATATTAGATGGAAATTGAGATTTTACGACCATTTGATTAGATAGACGAAAATCATTAAAAACTGCGTGCCATTGTTGCTCATATAACGAGAGAGAATGGGCTTATTTTTCTATGGAAATTTTTTATGTGGGTCCCATATCGCATCAGATTGAAACATGTATGACTAAGAATTGTACTTTTTTCATCGTTATTAGAGAAGGATTACAGCGGTATCTTTCACTCTGTTGTTAGATGCATTTGTCTCAATCTAACTTAACTGGCATCGGCTACTTCCGCTAGTACGAAATAAAGTAAGTTCTTTTATTATTCGTGATTTTTAATTCGATGAGAAACTCATTACTTCTTTTAAAAGTAATGTTATGTTGCCACAAAATGAAATTAAATATTAAAAATATTTAAATTTAAGTATTCGCAATAAATTCTGCAGAAAACAAAAATGGCTCTTACTGCATTTGTTGTGTTGCAGTAGAATTTGTTTGAAATCGTCCTGTTTCTGTCTAAATATAAATTTAAGTTGTTATAATGTTTATATTTTTATCTAACAAATAAAATTAATCATTCTCTTACAGCTGATACTCATCTAATTAAACGTCACAAAAATACCTACTTGATCTTTTTGCTTTTGATTTCTCTCTAATTTCACTAGTCGCATTTGGTGCGTCGTCTGAATAAATACTTCGCTTTGTTGCCATTTTCGTTTCTTAAAAGGATAAAAATTAAGTTTTAATCTAATTTTTTTAATAAAAGGCTTTACAATGTGTGATTATTTTTGCCGTATTTGAAAAAGGCAAACAATACTGCAACTCAGTTTAAAAAGAACAAAACATATACGTTATAAACTTAATTTCCCTTTAATTTGATACTTTTTGACCTTTACTTGATTTTGTCTTCTGTACCATAGTTCGATTTCGAAAGCAGACAGTTCCGACTTCCTCTTCATTGTGTACCATAAAAGCACAAATATTAACGCTCTTAAGGTATCTGCCTACGTTAAAAAACGATTTCGGGGAAAAATTCGATTTTTTTTTATTGCCCAATTTGAAAGGTCAGTTTTGTAGGATTCCAAAAATGGTTCATTTTTACGTTTATGATAATTAGAAGAAAAGATGTAGCCAATTAACTGCACCGGAAGTGAAAGCAGAAATACCGGAAGGGCCATTTAAAAGGCTAAACTTAAAGGTAAACAATGGTGTTATCCGGCTTTTTTTTTAACCTGTTTGTATGTAAATTGTGCTAAAACATTTCATTTTAATTCTGGGTACTTTTTTTGTTTCTGGCAATAATTATTTGCCTTAATTTATCGAATTGGGACTGGTTACACTGTAATTATTGTTTACTTTTGTTCCACGCTTGTTCTTCGTTTGCTAAACGCATATTGACGCTTTATTTTTGTTTAATTTTTATATTTAGCTCTTAGCTTCTTTTATTTATTTTCTTTTGAACATTTGCTGCATTATTTTAAGTATTCTAAGATGCCAAAAGCGAGATCTAAGAGAAGTAAAAAGCGATCTTTTTACGGTAATTGTTATACAACTGGAACTCGTACTGTTTTTGATAATGATGTAACATCTGCAAGCTCATCGAAATTAAAAACTTTTGAACTTACAGATGTTATTACTGCAAAGAATGATCAAGACTTAAAAGGAAATAGAATATTTGATATTGCAAAATTAGCTTCTGTCTTTTCTATTCTCTGCTGTCCAGTGTGTTTCAAAACTGGCTTGCAATTAGTAGAAGATTCAAAATTTGGACTTTTCTCAAACTTCAGCTTGAAATGTAAATGCGGATTTATAAAAGCATTTTCTTCAACTCCCAAAAATGGAAATAAGAATATTTTAAATTCTTTCTTGGTACTTGGATTAAGATTCATTGGAAAAGGTTACACATCTGGTAAAAAGTTGTTGTTTACCTTGAATTTGCCATTCATATCAAAAACAGCATTTAGGAAATCAAATAATATAATAGAAAATCAAAATTACCTAAGTATGAAGATATGGAGGGCATGATGTACAAATGTGGAGAATTTTAAGTGTGTAAATACAACAGAACAGTTTTTCTGTTAATGTGAAATCTTTAAATGCATTTTCTGGAAAACTAATTTTTGTAGTGTTTTTACATACAAGAAATGTAATTACTCAAAATTTTCTAAAGATATCTCTATGAAATTTAACCATAGTGTTTTCTATATTGATTACTAGGTTTTAAGCTAAAATCTAAGTTATATTTATTAATTTGATTGTTTTATAAGCATTTCTATATAAAACGATAAGAAATATTTTACAAAAAACTGGTTTTTTTCATGTAATTACACATATTTTAGTAAATTTTAGAAATATCATAAACATTTTAGTTCATAACACAGATAAGTGTTGTAGTAGTATACAGTATAAGTAAAATTGAAATATATGGAGTGGAAAAAAATATACGACATTTAACGTAAGTGTTAAATTCTCCTAAAAATTTGCATAAAATTGCATATATTTCAAAAATTTATGAAACTATTCCTAAAAATTTACCTATTTTCATGATCTGATATCATATTTTGACTAAATAAATATATATTTAATCAGAATTCTATGTTTTTAAAAAAAAGTGGTCCGAACGTAAGCAGATACCTTAAGAGTAATTGTACCTGTCTTTTTCATCTGCTTTGATATATAGCTCCAGTTCCTTTTCTTTGCAAGTAAGTTCCTTAAGTAACTAATTTTCATCTTTTTATTAATAACGTTCTGTTAAAGAAACGTTCAGTACTTACTTCTAGTTCGGTCTCATTTATTGTTCAGTTCTTTCTACGTTCTGCAATTTGTATTATTTACGTTCTTTTTCCTACTTTAAAATTAAGCAAAATTCACTGGTATGTTAACCCTAATTTTTGGTAAATTTGTAGAGACATTAGGTTTTTACGAAGCAGGAGACATGAAAAATGAGCAACGCCTTCTCCGGGAATCGAACCACGGACCTCTCGGTTACGCGTCGAGCATGCAGACCACTACACCACGAAGGCATGCGAAGAAGGCTGGAGAAATACCTTATATACTCCCCCTTTTAAAGGACGACTGGGATTTTGGGGACCCAATCGCCAAATCGCGGTGGTGGAGAATCATCATCCACCACCTTTTTTAGTTCGGGCGCCAGTGTAGAGACATTAGGTTTTTACGAAGCAGGAGACATGAAAAATGAGCAACGCCTTCGCCGGGAATCGAACCACGGACCTCTCGGTTACGCGTCGAGCATGCAGACCACTACACCACGAAGGCATGCGAAGAAGGCTGGAGAAATACCTTATA
>KK122548.1:26013-43671 GCA_000611955.2 Stegodyphus mimosarum
GAGTTGCGAGAGAGAGAGTGTAAATAAAAACCCTTAAGAAGCCCTTTTTTGGTAACCATTAAAATCTGAAACCTTTTAGATTGTTTTACTTTTTACTTCCATGTAAGAAGTAAAGGAAGTAAAAATCACGAAAAATTTCGGGTGCCATATTTCAAAGAAAATATCCATTTTGAGTGCTATCGAATGCAATTTAACGATGTTTTGGAGTGACATCCGTACGTAAGGACAAAATAAAGGACTCTATTTCCCCAAACGAATTATATAGCTGATTTAAAACGGATGCAGAAGATATCTTTTCACGCTGTCTGTACATACTTATGTATGTATGTATGTATGTATTTCGTATAACTCAAAAACGAGTTGCCTCAGAAAGTTGAAATTTTGTTTTTTGACTTCTATAACATGTACATATGCATCTCTATTTTTGGTTGCAATCACCCGCACCAAAGGAATATAAATATATAAATATATATATATCCACTCTGTTACTCTTCTCGGTGAACTCAGTTTTATATTCTTATATGTTGGTAAATTGCGCATTTTTTGCTTTGAAAATGATTGAATTATGTTGTTCTTATCTTACAGTTAAGGTTTTTATGCCTTTAGTTAACTTCACTGCAAAAGTTGTAGAATTATCAGCAATTTAAAAGTTGCTTACACGTGGCTAAGCCTAATTTTTGTACCATAGCAGCCATATTTGTTTACATTTGAAACTTAGAATAGTGGATTTATTGCCAATCTAGAGACACTAAGCTTTCCAACAACAAAGATAACGTTTTCTTTTATTATTGAGAAGTAAATCATGCTTAATCCATTCTGGAATTATCATTTAGGTTATTAAATTATCCAGTATATTGACTCAGCATAGCATCCACAACACATTAAGCCAGTTTGTACGCCTCCAGTGTCTTTTGTTCAAGTGGGACCAAAAGTAAAATTTTAATTTTGTGCACCGAAATATCTGCCTTCTAGCATGCTGGCCGAATTGCTTGTTTTTGCGTAGAAACTATAATTTTAATTACAAAAATTGTTCTTTGAATTGCTTTAACTGTATTTATGTTTTATATTTTTCTATATTTTTAAATTTTTAATAAAGATATTTTGAGGTTTCATGCATTCCGCCTTATCGCGGAGTGAGAACTGAATGAACTGAATGAGAAATATATCTCTAATGAAATTCGAGGCAATAAGTTTAATTCAAAGGCAGAAAAAAGTGCGTATAATTTAACATTTCATACAAGGAAGACATGTGGTGTACACATCAGATTTTTTTAATCGGTTGCTATTCCTTAGGCATGTGATCTTTTAATTCGCCTTCCAGACTACTACTTTTAAGTACTAAAGTAAGTTCCTGAAGTATTTATAAGAGTAACAAATTAAGTGACTTTAGAACGATATATTGATATGCACTTCCTAAAATGATTTATTTTTATTTTATTTATGTTTATCTATTATAACATTTATTTTAATTTTAATTAATTAATTTATTTTTATTTTATTAAGTTTTTATTTATTTATTTCATTTTTTTAATTATAGCAGTATTATCATTCTTATCAATGTAGAAATAAACTAATAATGAGCTAATTAAATACAAACAGTAACGCAATACTTAAAAATTTTAACTGCGTTACGCATTTCATTTGAAATCAAACATTAAAACTTGCCAATTGAATTGTCAATTATTAGTCCAAAGGGGCTTTGTCCCTGAAGGACTATTGTTTTCGTTTTGCGATTCTGCTTCGGAAACGTTAAAAGTCTGTATCACTTTTCAAACTGTTGCCACAAAATATTGCAGCTCTGTATTATATTTAAAGAAATTAAATAATGAAGAATGTGCATAAATGTATGTATGTTTCTCGCATTGTGATAAAACGACGGTACCTAAAGCCATCGAATTTTGAATGCCGTAATCCTGCTGCGAATATAGGCATCTGGAAGCCCAAATTTAAAATTTGGAATTTGTTTTATTAACGATTTCATATTTTGCAAACTTTTAACGAATTTTTGATTAACAAACTCAAGGACTTCAAAGCGGGCAATGGCAACGTTGTACAGAAAAAAACATTTTTATCTGCGGCGCGTGAGACTGTGTGTAGGAAATTCTAAAGATATGCTTAGTTTAAAATTATTTTGCGATATTGGTCTTTAACTGAATTTTATGGTTTAAATGCGAAGAACAGGATATTCAATAAATAAAAGTAACGCCCCTTTGGACGTAATTTAAAATCTGAAGCCTTTCAGTTTTTTTTGTTTATAAAATGCATTTAATTAAAAAGATTTTGTTTTATAATTAGCTCAAAGCAGCGTTAGCTCAGAAAGACTATTAATTTCGTTTTGGTATTTTGCGTCGATTCATTGTAAATGTCCGTATCGCTTTTCAAACTGCTTTCACCAAATATTATCGTCCTGTGTTATATTTAAAGAAATTAAATCATGAAGAAACTGCATAAATGTATGTATGCTTCTAGCATTGTGATAAAAATAACGGTACTTAGAGCCATCAAACGTTGAATAGCGTAATCATCCTCCGAATATGGTCATCTGGAAGCCCAGATTTGAAATTTGGAGTTTGTTTTGCTATCGATTCCATATTTTGTTACACTTTAACAAGTTTTTTACTAAGAAACTCGGGGATTTTAAAACGAGCAATGGCGACACTGTACGAAAAAAAAACATTTTTATTTCCATCGCACGAGACTGTATGTAGGAAGTCCTAAAGTTATACTCATTTTAAAATTATTTTGTGATGTTGCTGTTCAATTGAATTTTATGGTTTTAGTGCGAAGAACATAATATTTAATAAATAAAAGTAACACATTAACAAAGTCCTTTTAGGCGTAATGTAAAATCTGGAAGCTTTCAATTTCTTTTTCTTTGCTCACTTTGTGACACTTTTAGAGAGATTATGCACATTTAATAACTTAGTGAATGGCGTTATTAATTAATGAACACTTAGGAACCTTCACGGTGTGTCATGAATACGATATGTAATCGAGATAAGTAGCTGTTATCACTGTTAATAATTCAAATGTGCCCTCTACTACTACCCTTTAAATCTACTACTCCTCTATTACCTTCCTGTATTTAAACGTCAATAAAAGTGAAAAAAAAAACCTGAAACCTTTCAAAATTTTGTATCACGCCCAAAGAGGCGTTTCGTTTCTTTTACACATGCATATATGTTTCGAGAGCAATTGGAGTAAGGATATTTAAAAGCAGCATATCTTTAGAATTTACGATAGATTATCTCGTGAGCTGAAAACATATTTTATTCCGTACAATGTGCTGTCATTGTTTGCTTTGAAATCGTTGAGTTTCTTAAACAAAGAACTCATTAAAGTTTAATAGCATGAAATAACAAATACAACAAATTCGAAAATTAAGATTCGGTATTTTATGTGCCCATATTGGGATGGTGGATTACGTTATTCCAAATTGGATTGCTGTAGATATCGTAGTTTTTACACAATGCGGTAAACATTCATACCTTCATGGAGATTCTTCATTATTTAATTTCTTTAAATATAATACAGAGCGATAATACTTTATGGCAACAATTTGAAAATTCGAAACAGCCGTTTAAAGTGATTTGATGCAAAATGCCGTTTCGAGGCTAATAGCCCTTTTGGGCTAACTTCCCTTTGGGCTAAAAACTGGAGATGTCTAGTTTGGGGTTAGTGATTAAAATGTCAACTATATTTAGAAATCGCTTTTAGAAGAAGTACGCGTCCTTTTTCTCCACTCAGACGGTTGACGTAATTTATTTAACTTACGGAACGAAAAGAAATTTGACAAATCCTTACATTTAATGGCAACGTTGCCTCATCTCTTGGTAACGCGCAAATACGGAACACGTTTTTTGAGTGCATACACTAATTATACAGATTGAGATGATCAAAAATTTATCCTTGTAGCTTTCGCATTTATTTAAGCTTTTATTTTAATTTCTTCTTGTTCATGCATTGAAAAGTTAAACTGTTATGTACACAGACGCTAAATTGATGCGAGATCGTAGTTTATTAACGTAATTGGACTTACGAATAATACTGAATGAAAAGTTCTTTCCTTTCGAGAAATGAAACCCCCTTATCTCCTCCCCCCTGCAAAAAAGGCATATCTTAGGCATAAGAAAGCCTTTTTTAAGAAATGAAACTTGGATTTAAATCTCGAAAAATAAAGTGGATGTTTTATATGCATAAAGAAAAACTGTGGAATGTAGTTCGATGTTCGCGAAAGCTCATTATAGATTCTAGGAATATTCACGGGCTTCATTTTAGAATCGCTAGATTCGGGGATGCTTATAAATTCTGGAGTGTCTATCCTTCAGAAAGAGAAAAGAGGAACTCGCTTATCCGATAGTAATGATTTTTGCAACACAGGTACCTAGAATAATTTTTTTTGCTGGGGGTTGTATCTGAAGGAAACTGAGTAGGATTATGGTGTTTTGAGCCGCTTAAGTTACAAAGTATTCGCATTCATTATCTGAGTGCCGAAGAAACTCGTGGAATTTGAAAGACGACCATCAAGTGTGTATCCTCTGTTACTCAAACTAAGCAGCAAAAGTAACTTAGTCAAATAATTCAGATTTTACTCAATAAATTTAGCCTTTTATCAAGAAGTTTACAAAACTGACGGTAGTCTAATAATTTTTTAGCAGTTTTGTTTACATTTAAATTCGTAGAAAACTAAAAGATGCTTCGTTCTCTAAGGTATTGTTTCCCTTCTTTCTGAATGCCTTCGTGGTGTAACGATAGCACAATTGGCGCGTATTCGAGAGGTCCAGGTTCGAGTCCTGGCGAAGGCATTGCTCATTAAATCCCTAATGCTTGCTTGAAATAAACTAATGTCTCCACAGTGGTAAACTAAAAAGTTGATGGATGATGATTCTTCCTCATCAGGATTTGGCGACTGAATCCCGTAACCCCCATTCGTCCTTTAAAAGGGGATAGTATATAAGGTATTTTCATTCTCCTTTCTTCATGCCTTCCTGGTGTAACGGTAGCACATTCGGCTCGTATTCGAGAGGTCCAGGTTCGAGTCCTGACGAAGGCATTGCTCATTAAATCCCTAATGCTTGCTTGAGAAAACTAATATCTCGACAGTGGCGAACTAAAAGGTGGTGGATGATGATTTTTCATCATCAGGATTTGCCGATTGGGTCCCCTAATCCCCATTCGCCCTTTAAAAGGCATAATATATAAGGTATTTTCTCCCTCCTTTCCGTATGCCTTCTTAGTGTAACGGTAGCACACTCTGACTGTACTTAAGAGGTCCAGGTTTAAGTCCCTGCCGAGCGCATTGCTCATTTTTCACATCTCCTGCTTTAAAATAACCTAACGACTCTACATTTCGGTAGCTTCGATAAAAGTTTTAGTCGTAAATTTATAGAAATGCACCCGAAAATCTCTCTATTGATCTAGTTAAAATGCTTACCGTTTGCATTTTAAATGAAGTACACTGAAATTGAATTTTTTTTCCTTTATTTTGTTTTTAGACTCTGTTCATATGTAAGTATAATAAGTGCATGATAAGTTGTGCGAAGGTAAAATTTTAACGAACAAATATACTAATAAAATGAAAGCAGTGCTAGATTTTCTACCCAGATGATAGCAGCATTTATACGCCGTACATTTATAACTGTGAAACAAATGCAACATAAAACATAAACAACAGCATGCGCTCATATGCACAGTTTCAATAATTCAACGTCACAATAGCAATAGAAGCTCTTTGGTCCATTTTTGGAACCCCTCCCTCAGTGGTGATACTGATGTGCGTTTTTGAATTATGCTACTGGTAAAGTTCTGCTATGTGATTCTTTTACTTAAAGACTGGTATTTGAAAATAATTAGCTAACTTAATAAATATAATTTAAAATAATAACAAAATTTCAAAAACCACGTATATATTGCAATTTTCTATATGCGTATATTTTAATTTTGATCTATTTTATGTCCCAATGATTTGATTTGGTTTTTCAAAACGTCATTTTATTTTGGAAAGTGAAACATGATAAAAATTAAAAATAAGATATAAAATAGTAAAATTAAACAAGAGGGAAATTTTGTAAAAAGTGATATAATCCTCAGTTTTTTTTTTATTTTCGAAAGAAAAAACGCACAGTGAAAGGAATTAATAAATGCACAATGGAGCTTTAGAAACTGAAATACTACTTTAATGAGTTTAATTCTTCTTCGAAATGCTTGGCAACCCGGTTGATGTACTACCATTGAACATTTCAGTTCGAAAAATTAGTAGGCATCCCACTGACTGTTCCTGTTTTCACAGGACTTTTAACTTTACATCATAACTTTACATCTTACTATAAAATATTTTTAATAATATCTTCTAGTTTAAGTAAGGTTCCATTTGGATTTTGAACTAAAATTTTGTTCCGATTTCAAGGCACAAAGTTTTCCAAGTCAGGATAATTTCGAAAATTTTATCCGATACTAATTTGAAACAACTTTCATTCACTGTAGATTTACCTTAAAATAAATGCGATATTTTTTACAAAAGCTTTCGATATTACGGCAAGAGATGCGGAACAATTCGAACTTTGATGCAATATTTGAAAATCAAAGTGTGAGAACATATGCTATTGGTTGCACTATTTAATATAAGTTAAACGATACCCGTAGGCTCTTATATAACAGAATAATATTCTTCTCTGAAGAAAAGCTTACATCAAATGGTAAAAGGTTTGATAAAAAAAAAGTACTGTGATCAGGTGTTAGAAGATCATATACGATGTTTTATTAGTCTTCCTTTTTAAACTTATTTTTATCCCTGTGGGATGTCTTCCAGCCGCATTATAAAGACAATTGCATTTACTCGGAGAAAAGGAAGGACAGCGAAAAGAAAAATATCCACATAAATTTTTAAGCCTAAAATAAATATGAAGTTATTTTTAATAAAGGTAACTATCGGGAGAAGAACTTGTTAATTTCGCAAAATAACACGTCTCTACCTTCATGAAAGAATTACAGAGCCTCTAAGGATCCATACATTAAAGTTAGTTTTAGTTACATTTTTCCTTACAAAACTTTGGTAAAAATATGGAATATTAATAAATATCTACAGCAGAAAGCTTTCCAAAAATAAAACGTCCTAAATTGCCATGCAGCAGTCTTATAAAATGAGGAATAAACTGATTCTTTAATCGTAATAAAACCAGCCAGGAGGCCGTTTATTAGTAGCATATTGTTATGGATTTCATATTTATTTGGCTATTTATTTAGAATTGAAACTAAAATTGCTTTATTTTCCCGTGTAACGCAGACGATTTTTGAAGAGAAAGCTACGTCGGAAAAATAAAAATAAAAGAGCCTCGTGCATTTAGTATTTAATAAACAAATATCTCGTAATTACTGTTGCCATCCAGAAAAATCTACAAAAATCGAGATTATTCTAGTGAATAAATAAAAACCTTATAAATGCCGAATTGAAACACCTCATCTCAGTTGCAGTTGTAGCTGTTTAAAGCGAACAGCTGTTTGTTTATTTAATGCTTGTAGCGATTTCGCTCTGAGATAGAATTAGTTTATCTGTTTTGAATAGATTTCTGCTATACGTTTGAGATATTGGGATATTGCACGAATATCTCTGAAGAAATATTTCAGCATTTTGATTTGTGGAAAGAATAAATTTTTGTTAACTTTTCAACGACTTGTACATTCAATTCATAACGAACCCGTACGCACGCAACAATATTTATTTAACTCTATGTAACAAGTATTATTGCAGATCTAACATGAAAATATGGAAAATCAAGTAAAGAGGAATCTCGTTTTTAACTCTATTTATATCAAAATATTTTCATCCCATGGCCTCCACACGCCTTTTTGAAAAATCCAAATAGAGGAACGATTATACCACGTAAAAGAAATCAAAATGGCATAAGAAACGATTTAACTTAGTTAAACTACGTAGTGCGATAATTATTATCAGAATTTGAGATCTGATTACATGAAAATAATATTAAATTTTTAAATTATATTCTCTGAAGCGGTTATACATGATGTATTATAATAGAGCAAAAACTTATTATTTTTAAGCTAAAAGTAAAGAATCATTCCAGTACTTTCTAATTTTTTTTTGTTTCATACTACTTTTATTCGTAACGTTATACGTTTTTGAGATGCTTAAGTGTTTGAAATGAGCATTTCCATATTAAAGCCCAGTGTTATTTTACGGCATTCAGAAATTAGTTAATTATATGTAAAGACTATCACTAAAGACTCACAAGAGAATTTAAGGAAAAGAAAAAAATATAAAGTTTTCCTCTTCTTGGCATAACATTTTATAATAATCTTTATTGTTAAGTCATGGCTCAAATCGCATAAAGGAAAGTTTAAATATTTTTAACTAATAATGAATTTAACAGAAGAAAAATATGTTCGTATTAATAATCAGTAAAAATCTAAGGACGAAAATCTTAAAAATTATAAATTTGTTGTTATAATTTCTTTTGCTTATTACACATAAATAACGTCTCAGAAACAGAGCTTTCTAACATTTTATCATGCTTATAAGGTGAGAGCTTCGCAAACATTTATCAAAACCAAAGATTCTAAAAGTAGAAAAGTTCTAAAATATTCAAATGCTCTTAAAAATCAATTCGTTCTCTCGGCCGCATGGATGTTTTTCAAATTGAGCTTCAGAATTATTTTTGCTCTCAAAATATTGAAACCACAAGAATAAATGTTCTGTTTCTTTGATCTATCCCTCGGTCTCGGCATAATTTAACTTTGTAGTCAGAAGAATATGAAAGTGTGGTGAGACGTTTGTAGACACATGAGGTATTTTGCAAGCAGGAGACGTGAGAAAAAGTGCAATGCCCTCCCCAGGAATCGAACCACGGACGTCTCGAATAGCCGTCGAGCGTGCTGACCACTATACTACGAAGGCATGCTAAGAAGGCGGAAGAAATACTTTATATAAGAAATACCTTACCCTTTTAAAGGGCGACTGAGGACTAGAGGACCCAATCGCCAAATGCCGGTGGTGGAGAATCATCATCCACCGCATGTTTTTAATTCGGGCGCCTCGTGTAGAGACATAAGGTATTTTGGAAGCAGGAGACGTGAAAAATGTGCATTGCCCTCGCTGGGGCTCGAACTACGGAACTCCCGAATGCACGTCGAGCGTGCTGACCACTACACCACGAAATTATGCTAAGAAGGCTGGAGAGATACCTTATAAGTTTATAGATGATTGGTAAATTTTTATGCAGTATTATTGAGGATAATGTTTCTAGCAAATGGGCTTAAGATAATTTTTAGAAAGTTGATCAGAGAATTTTATAGTTTTAATACCGTAAACAAAGATGGTAATATCAAGCTATTAATCGTTTTATGAAAAACAATGAAACATATTGCTGACATTTCGTTCAGATCTAAAACATACTCATTTTTGTAAATGCAAAGAATTATACAAGTCTAAGAATGTTCTTTCCCGAAGTGAAAGTAAAAAAGAAAATATGAAAATTTAAAAAAGCACTTACTTTTATGCACATATACTTCTCACAGACATATGCATCGAAATTATATCTTAGAAATAACATTTAATATTTATTTAATTATCTATATAAAACATTTTGATGGTACGTCTTTTAGTAATCACTTCAGTTCCCTTTGCGAAATATTCCTTCTCTTCGCATTTTTTTCAATTTTTTATACAGTCCGAAATCAGTTCTTCTACAGAGATATATGTCAATATTTTCTCCAGACTTATATTAACTGAATTCTCTGTTCTATACGTCTTACTTAGATGCTTCCTTTTCCTTGTATTTTTCTGCGTGTGGGCCAATTAGCTATATGCGGTCCTAGGCGGATTTTCTCCCCTATCTTCTTACTGTTTGCTGGCTGACGAGTTGGAAGGGAGATTGCCGTTTTCGCTAAAGCAGAAGTCGCGGCGTGGGAGTGGACTATTTCATGTCACTCTTTTCATTCTCCTTCTTTACCTCCTCTTTTATCTCTTTCCTTTTTTTTAGATTCCTCATGCCAATTGTTAGCGTCCTTACTCTTGAATCCTCCACCCCTTGGCATAAGGGATCCTTTTCTTTGTTCTCTCTTATTCACTTCTATTGTTACATTTATTCTGTTTACAATGAAGTTTGGTGTTATGCTTGTTTTCTTTACAATATCGCATCGGATTCAAAATCTAACAAGAATAAAATGAAATAATGTAGCTTGGATCTGTTTCTATTTTGGTCTTAAAATATGGAAGCATACATTACTGAATTAAAAATTCTAATCATAGAAAGTACATCTTGAAACATAATGAGAAGTTAATGTATTTCATTTGGTACAACCAAGTTTAAAGTCTGCATTTAGAACTACATTCTTGTAAAGTACGATGACATTATTTCATGCAAATGTTGCTATACCTTTACAGTTAACATATGGAAAGTGACATTATAATATTTATAGGTTAACGTTCAAGGACAATATCAGAAAATTAATAACGTTTAACTGCATTAAAAAGCAAGAACATAACAACATAGCTGTTCTACAGTCTTCACAAGACATATTCTTTGGCAGGTATAAGCTAAAACAATTAAAATAATACGATTCCTCCAAAGGGAAATATGCTTCAATGGCTACAGAACTTATATTGCTTTTTATGCTCAACACTTATATTGCTTTTTATGGAAACACAGTTAATTTATAAATTACCTTTTCTCTTTCAACTTTAGTTACTTTTTCCAATAACTGGTTTAACTCAGACTATTTTTGTTACAAGCATAAAATGTTGTTACATTCAATATAAATTTTGTTACAGGCATGCCTGAAAACTGTTGGACACATGCTAGGTTTTTTTGTTGTTGTTTTCCGAACCATATAACAAGCAGATTTGATACTAAGTTTTCAATCCTGTATCTTCGCGAACCAGTAATGTATCACGCAGCGGTGTAGAGGTCATTCAATTATATTTCTGTTTCTATGCTTTCTGTACTTTTCACTTTTTTAATAAACTGTTGACTTTTTACCATACATTCAATAGTAAAATTTACGTTATAAATTGTCTAAATTAATTCTTACCACAGTCCTGACTGAAGGCGTATTTAATTATAGTCAAAATTCTGGAACGGAATTAAGTGACGGCTGAAATTCTAACAATTCTAAATTACGGAGTTTATATTTGTAATATTTAACCTTCTCAGCTGTCATGCAAAGCGACTAGATCTCATTGTCCTCGCCCAGGCCTGAAGGCGAACACAACAGGGAGAGGGTGTAAAAAGTCCTTTTCACTAAGCACGCCTCTTTAACAGAAAACGCATGGATTTCGCGCGTGCAAAAACACCAGCTTTTTGCAGTGAGAACTTAAAGGTAATTTAACAGCAAAATTCAAATTGTAAAATGTAGTACTAGACTATATAATTGAATTCAATGTAACAGGCTGACTCAGCAACCTACACTGTAGATATACTAAGTAGTCGACCAGAACGCGTAGCCACTACTAAGATTAACAACTGGAGGACAAAATAGGAAGCGACCGCTACACTAGCAAAACCACGCTTCGTATAACCTTCTCGTTTCACCCGTTTTAATATTCTTGTTCACTTACTTAAATTGTATCCTGGCGAAGAAATGTGAAAGCGAATAAGAGGATTCAGAAAAGATAGTAAAATTAAAATAACTGGTTAGGAAAATTAACAAGAAACCTGCACATTATGTTCAACATCTTTTCTGTAACTGATCAACAGATAGTACTTAAAACACATTTAATATTTATTTGTTGAAGCGTTAATTCTCTTCTATAGTGTTATAAAAACTAAATGACGAAATCGGCAACTTAGAAATGAATCTCGGTGTGTGTGAAGTTTTAAAATTCACTGTCTGGTATGGGAGTGTGGTAGTTATTACCTGATGAGGCTTTATCACGTATTCTAAATGAGAATTTGCATATTTTAAAACAGGGGCTGTTTTGACAATAAATATGTGAATCATATATAACCTGTGTTATTTACCTACATTCATTTGGCTCAGTTCTGTATCCATTAATGAATTTTCGCATCTAATTGATTAGGAAATAAGAGTTCTAAGTTAATGGGAAATTAATAAGCAACTAGCATTTAGTTGTTGCTTTTATTTGAACTCCAACAACTCTAAAAATCATATAATTTCTTCAAAAGTTCTGTTTTTAATTATGTCAGAAAAAAACATTTTTATGAGTAGAAAATTGAAGTTGCATTTCAAAGATTAAAATGCGTAAGAAAGCTTTTTAACCATTGAAGGCCAAAATGCCCGAAACAGGCTTTCACTTAAACGGCCACAACCGCCTGAAACGTCCGATAACATACGCGTAACATCTTCCCCCTAACATATGCAATAGCAAGTGCAGTTTCCCAAATGCATTTCATCAGTTTATTGCAGATATCTTGTCCTAAAAGACTAATGGAAGCTTCTTTGTTAGGAAGTAGAAAGGATGTTATTTGAAATCTTCACATCTCTTTGTGCGCTAATTGATGGGGAGGGGAGGAAACGGATGAGATGGGTAATGCTTGGGGACAGGCGTTTCGATATTTTAAGCATACAAGTTAGTGAAGGGTTCGGTTTCTAAGGATTAAACCACAATTTTAACTTTACCTGCGTGATTTTAAAGAGAGTTTTAATTTAAATGTCATAAATAATAGCTTTATTTCGGTAAAATGTAAGCTGTGTTTTGACCTGCGATATCTTAAATGAATTATATTTATTTCGTATAGGATCTCATAATAAGTAAAGCTTTACATTAATCCCATCACTCAATGAAATGGTATTTGCTAGAAATTAAAGTAAACAGATCATACGCATTTTTATACCACAAATTGTGCACGAAAGAAAACTGTGTAACCGTTTGGATAAAATTTCGATATCGAAATCCAAATATCACTCTGTCCTTTTCCAGTCGAGACTCTCAGAAAGAAATGATTTATGGAGAAACTTTAAAATAAAATGAAACTTAGTCTCGCTAAAGAAATGTCTTCGAAGATATCACACAAATAAACATAGCTAAAGCAATGTTTAAAATACTCACAGTAGAATATAGTGGATAACTATGTCCGGAAATGAAGTTTTGAAGAGGGCAGGTTTCATGACTGTGTTACATAAGCAAGGACCTGTGGGTTCCACGGCAAACTTTCTTTACTTCCTGGAATATGATAGCCGTGGGGTATCTTCCCTTCACTCGCTTTTCACATTTCATATGCAGTGAGAGCTGTTCACCATCTAATTTTGAGTGTATATGGCGGAACGATTCTTGATATGTAGGTTGAAATGGTGTATTGGTCACACATTTCACCAAATAAGGCGGAGCGCTGTCTTATATGGATGCAGTCTTCAAGGGTGAAATATGCATGGGAAATGATTATTCTCTGCATCAGAAATTTCGTTTTGGGTGGCAGTAATATAGTGCATTCCATTCAAATACTTATTCTAAAAATTTGATTGGTATCGTATGATGTAAATAGTATTTTGCATTTCATAAAACATCCAATAATATGATTTGGCGTTATGTAAATAGAAAAACAATCCATGATGTTAATTTAAAAATACTCGAACAACACCACGGTTTTTTAATGAAAATTTAAAATTTTTCTTAAGTTAATTGTTCTGCTTGAAATCCTCATGCATCTCAAAGTATCACACAAGGCTTACAAATCGTAAGTAAAAAAAGCAAAATCCTAACTAATAACATTAACTTTCAGTAATACAATAAAATCAAACACAAAGAGAAAAAGAAACACAAACAAAAAAGATATAAATACATAAACAAATCATTTGCAATGTTTATGTCAACAAAGTCATCAAAAGCTCTGTAGGCCGAAGGTGAAGATACAAAATCATAACATTTCGGTGGTCAATGAATTCCAATTAATTTTAATCTGCATTTCAATAGATTTCTTGCATTATCAAGCAATAGACAATCAAAAAGCAGGTGGAAAACACTTTGCTGAACGCCAAGATTTCAATTACACAAACTGGAAGATGTCAGCTTAAACCGTTCGAGATAAACGTTGAGCTTATCACGTCAAGACAAAAATTGCGTAACCTTAAAATTGAGCAATAAATCCTTACTTTTCAGTCTTTCAAAAATAGTTGGGAAGAATTTTTTTGTAACAGCTCCCTTGTCAGAAGATATATAATCACAATTCCATTGTTCAATCATTTTACCTTTGAATGTCTTTTTAAAGTACGATTTTGGAATATTTACATCAATATTAATATAATTTTAGTTGCATTCTTAGCAAGCCAATCAGCTCTCTCATTTCCATAATTACCCGAGTGACCACGGACAAATGTAAAAAAAAACACTGAAATACCATTTTTCTGCAGATCTCCGACAGATTGCTGTATATTAACAATAATATCATTACAGGATGAAGTATTTTTAAGGCACTCGTTAAGAGGACTATCAAAGCTACTCGTTAACTGTCAAAGAGTTAATGGTACGTTTAAAAATATTTAAACATGGAATTAAGGACATAGCATATTATCTAAAAATAAATTTGTTATTCACTCAGTTTGTAAGGCTTGACTTTTACTTATAAGTATGCAAAATTTTAAGTTTCACTAAAATTTAACAAGCTTCATTATTCTTCAGATTAACAAAGTGATTTCTATTGATGATTTATGCTGGTGATATCACTCAGATATGCAGGAATTTTGTCGCATAGATACTGAGATGTTTATTCTTATTGTGATGAAGAAACGTAGCTGTAAAAGCAAATTTAGAAGTTATAATGTAGGAAATGTGATTACGTAGATAGTGAAGAATGTCAATCCAATGGAAGAGTAACTTGACTGAAGAGGCAGATTTAATATTCGTCTTTATTTTGAAAATCTTGTTATGGCCGCAAAGAACTTAGTACACTACTCGTGTCTATTTCAGAACTTTTACATTTTTGATAGCTTTGCAGTAAGAAGAGAGCAGTGAGCCTCAGTCCAGCTAAAATCAAGACTCAAGAGAAACACGCCCATGTGGAAAATAAAACAGGCAAATCGACGACCACGTATTCGGCGTAAATTTTGTAAAATCCCAATCGATTTCGAGGGCAAAACGGATCCTCCTTCATCAGGAGCAAAAAGCTCTAAATTTGAAGAATTTTTGCTCTCGAAATCGATTGGGATTTTACAAAATCTACGCCGAATACAAGGTTGTCGATTTGCGTGTTTTATTATCAGTCCAGTTAGTCTGAAAAGTAGAAGGCAATTAACTTCTTTTCAGGGTGGAATCTTAAATTAGAATAACGTTATTTTATTCTCAGTGCATTGCGTTGAATAGGTGTAAATACTGGTGTAAAATTATTATTTGTTGTTTGAGTTTTAGTTCCATTCACACTACCAGCGTTATGTAAGAATCACATGACATGGAGTACTCTCGAAATGACGTAGTGCAGAAAACAATTACTATTTTTTGGATAGTGAGGGAAAATGCCAAATTAAAATGAAGCATTAAGGGGCAACTGCTAACTTAAATTATTATTTAGATTTACATATTTTTAACTTACATATCCCCCTCCGCCAAAAAGAGAAAGGCTTAGCGACAGAGAAGCCTTTTAAGAAAAGCTTTCAAGCAGTAGCAAACGAAGAGAAATATAAATCATAAAATGTTATCAGACATATTTTGATTTAAATAATTGCATGATTTTTCTAACACCACATTTTCTGAAAATAAATGTAATTTTTAGAGCTTATAGGATATTTCTCCCGCCTTCTTAGCACATCTTTGGGATGCAATGGTTAAGCACGCTCGTTGTGTATTTGAAAGGTCCCTGGTTCAAGTCCCGGCGAGGGCAATGCACATTTTTCTATAACTCCTGCTTCTAAATAAATCCTAATATCTCTACAATTGGCTCCCGAACTAAAACAAAAGTGGTGGATGATGATTGTCCACCACCAGGATGTGGCGATTAGGTCTCCTAATTCCCAGTCACCCTTTAAAATAGGGAGTATATGAGGAATTTCTCCCGCCTTCTTAGTATGCCTTCGTGGTGTAATCGTCAAACACGCTCGGCGCGTATTCCAGAGGTCCGTGATTAGAGTCCAGGCGAGGGCGGCATTGGACATTTTTGACAGCTCCTGCTTCTAGATAAATCTTAATACCTCTACAAGCCTATTAACTTTTTCAGCATTTTAGTCCAAAGGTCTTTCTGTTTTAGAGTCCACATAATCATAATTCTTCAGGGAAGTTAATTGTTCTCACAGAATATCACAGATAAATCGTTTATTTAACCATTACTTGTTCTAATTAAGATAACCTATGAAAAGAATTATAATTCTAATTTCCATACTCATAAATTATATTTTAACGTCGTAAATATAATAGGATTAAAATTGCAGAATTCATGGTTTCACTGTTATTATCTCCCATTTGCATTTCCTTATTTTACCACATTGTAATGCCCCGCAGTATTCTTAAATAAACATTTCCATCAATAAGGCACATTCACTTGAGCTAACTAGTGTGTTTGTTCTACAACAGTGGCCATGATTTGCCGCGGCAGTTACTTGAAAATGCCTCCGTAATTTTGTGTAAGGTAGCTGTCCTTTATGAACTGCCCTATTATATTCTATAATTAAAAATACATAAAATAGTAATACTATATAAAACATCTAGACTCAATCAAAACATTAGAGTCTTCAACATTACCTTATAATGAGGAGGGAAAAATGAAATTTTTACAAAAGTTACAATAGGCGTCTGTTTCTAAACCAGTACTCCCTAAACTTGAAATTACTTTTTCCTTACGCATTTTAATTTTAATTGCATTACACATATTCAATTTCATTAGAATTATTCAATTTTAAAAGTATTAATGTTTTCGATGTTCATTTCGATAATGCTGAGAGTTATGCGTTTTTATATTATTGCCCAAAATGCATTTCCTTATCATTTTGTACGATAGTACAGAAATTATTTAATTTGCATTCAATATTTACTTTATTTTCAGCATAATTATTAAATTTTAACATTAATTCAGACATTTTAAAATTTAATTCAGACATTTTAAAATTTAATTCAGACATTTTAAAATTAATTCAAAAACATAATGATTAATCATAATACAGTTTAATAATCTTCCCTGAAAATCTATTAAAATTCTTTACTTATTTAATTCAAAAATAGCTATTTGAATTTACATTTCTAATATCATAAAATTTTAATTTTAATTTTCATAAAAGTGCCATATATTTTAAATTCAGTACGATAAAAAATTATCAATTTGTAAATTACAATGCAAAATATTGTTAACTGCTCTACTGTATGAATAAATTACTTCAAAGATATGAAACAAGTTTAGCATTTACTATTACCAAGGTCAAAACATTAAATGTATTCAGACATTTTATGACTGCAAAATAATTTAAAGAAAAAATCTTGTTACTTACTTTTTAACAACATTTAATATGCTTTTTCGAAGTTTCTAAATCAAAGTTATAAAATTTTAACTAAATCGAAAGCATCATATAAGCTGAATTTATCAATTTTTATTACTGAAAAGAAGCGCAGTTAATTCCTTCGATGACATCTGACATTTATATCTCAGACTGGTGTAGAAGAAACACAACTGGCTTGATGGAAAATATGAAACAAAATTATTAAACTTGCAAGATCTCGCTGGCCCAACTTGTCAGAAACTGGGGTAGTGACTGATACTATGTGTGAAT
>KK122549.1:0-37311 GCA_000611955.2 Stegodyphus mimosarum
AAGGTTTAAAAGATTATTTCTCTCTATTTAACAATGGTGCCGCGTGTTTCTCTCCTTAACAATACGCAGTGACCCCAACAAGTGGAAAACTTGTTAGCAACAGAGTAACAGAAATTATTTCCTATACTAATCCTTTACAGTGGAGACATTGACCTGGCAGAGACAATCCAGCTGACAAACTTTCTCGAGGTGTTTCACCATCAACACTAAAAAACTTAAAATTTTGGTGGAACGGCCCTCCGTGGTTAGTCAAATCTCCAGAATATTGGCCTCATTCTGATACTATCTCTACAGATTACAGTCATAACTTAGAAAGAAAGAAAGAAAAAGTTCAGACCCTTCACATCGTATCTACTCAACCAATCATAAATGCTACAAACTACAGTTCTTACTTTAAATTGCTACGTGTAACATCCTGGATTTTTCGCTTTATTCACAACTGTAGGAAACAAGAAAAGTTAGTGGGTGAGTTACTTGCCACAGAATTAAATCAAGCTCGTATTTATTGGATACAGACCGTTCAAAAAGAATCCTTTCCTTCAGAATATGAAGCTCTGTTGACAGGAAAATCACTCCCTAAGAAATCAAGGATAAAAAAATTTAACCCCTTTTTCAAGAACAATGTTATACTTCTTGGTGGTCGACTACAATTTTCTGATTTATCTCATGCTGAAAAACATCCCATATTATTGGAAGGTTCTCATCATTTTACAACCCTACTGATACGCCAAACACATTTACGAATGCATCATCTCGGTGTTCGGATTGTACTTTCTCAGCTTCGTTCAGAATATTGGATATTAAGAGCAAGGCACGCCATTAAAAAGGTGTTAAAGACTTGCCTTCCATGTAAAGTACTGAAACAAAAGAGAAGTGAACAGATAGAAGCTCCATTACCAGCTGAGCGAATTCAAAAGTCATCTCCTTTCGAAACTACCGGAATGGATTTTACTGGACCACTCTACGTAAAAAATAACAACTTCGTTACAAAAGCTTACATTGTCATCTTTACATGTGCTACAACCCGAGCTATCCACTTAGAATTAGTTTCCGATCTGCGTACTGACGTCTTCCTACTTGCATTACAACGTTTTGTCTCTAGACGTTCACTTCCTCATACGGTGTATACTGATAATGCCACAACTTTCTGTGCTGCGGACAAAGAGCTGAAATTATTCTGGGATACTATATCTTCTGCCAAGGTACAACAATTCTATGCCCACCACAACATCAAATGGAAATTCATCGCCCCACGAGCGGCTTGGTGGGGAGGATGGTGGGAAAGAATGATAGGCTCAATTAAGCAATGCCTTCGGAAAACATTAGGTAAGGCTCTTTTGGATGACGCTGGTTTGATCACTGTATTATGTGATATTGAAGCCGCTCTTAACAGTAGACCGATTGTCCATGAATATGGAATAAAAGATGACTCTGAGGAAGCTTTAACACCCTCGCACTTCCTCATAGGAAAGAAATTAACTACTATTCCTTCCAGCCCCACAAATCCTGAAACAAATTTAAATCGTATGTGGAAGAATCGTCAACATTTGATGGACTCCTTTTGGAAAAGATGGCAAAAGGAATATCTGATGGACTTGCGTACATTTCATCAAGTGCGGAATCCATCTGAAACAAATAAAATCCGTAAAGGGGACATTGTCCTACTACAAGAAGATGTTAGACCTCGCCACACTTGGAAAAAGGCACGTGTCGAGGAGCTAATCCTTGGCCGCGACAAGAAAGTCCGTACTTGTGTTCTACGCATCAATGGACATACCATTACCCGACCGGTGCAGCTGGTCATCCCCCTGGAGATTGACCAGGGTGGGGAGGATGTTGCGGCAAAGCCATCGAACTATTAAAAATAACATTACCCTTTTTGTGAATGGCATCACTTACGTTTTTTTATTCATAAATGTTCTTGCTTGTACTGTACGTTATATTTATGTTAGGAAATAAATAGGCATAAAAATAATATCTCCTAATACTAAAAATACTATCTCCAAATGATTAGAATTTCAGCTCAGACGCACATCACGCGCGCCTGTGGCGCCACTTCAAAACGCTATTTAAGTCTTGGAGTTTTCGACGATTTCAAGTTCGGCAATTGTGCTTTTCTTGTGATTTTTTCAAAAAAAAAACGATCAATTATGCCTCCTAGTAAACAGCCATCATCGTTTGATCAAATATCCGAGTTCGACGCAGGAAGGAGAGTGGCCTAACGAGAGTGTGGGTTATCTGTCAGGGAAATCGGTAGTCGTGTTGGACGAAACCAAACAACTGCAATGTGGCTATGCGACCGTTGGATGCAGGAGGGTACAACGGACTGACATGTTCGATCGCATCTACCTCATTGCACCACTTCACATCATGACAGGAACATTGTGCTCATGGCAGTGACGGATCGTTCAGTCACATCACGAACCATAGCACAGCACATTCAGTCTGTAACGCCTCATCTAGTGTCTGAGTCTACCATTCGACGCCGATTTACAGAGTGGTCTGTCCGCAAGACATCCATTGCTTCCTCTACCCTTGACTAAAACCACTGACGTCTCCGCCGCCAATGATGCGATGAAAGAAGGATGTGGACGGCAGAATGGGATGAAAGTTTTTTTACTGACGAGTCACGCTTGCGTCTGCAACACCACGATGGTCGGATTCGAGACTGGAAACACCGTGGAGAGAGGATGCTGAACAGCTGCGTTATGCACCGCCACATTGATCCTGCACCGAGTACTATGGTATGGGGCGGTATTAGATATCACTCTCGCGCTCCTCTAGTACGCATTGCCGGTACTTTAAAGAGCTAGCGCTACATCTTCGAGGTGTTGGAGCGAGTTGTCCTTTCTTAGCTTCAGGGCTTGCTCACAGCCATATTTCAACAGGATAATGCGCGATCACACGTGGCACGCATTGTCCAAGGGTTCTTCGTCAATCGCCAGATTGAATTGCTTCCCTGGCCGGCTCTCTCCCAGGATCTTTCGCCGATAGAAAACATGTGGTTCATGGTTGCTGAACGATTGACAAAGATTGCATCCCAAACTGCCACACTAGATCAACTTTGGCAACGTGTGGAAGCTGCTTGATCTGCTGTACCCCAAGAACACATCCGAAGTCTCTTTGAATCAATGCAGAGGCGTGTGGTAGCGGTGATCTCCAACAATAGCAGCTACTCTGGCTACTGATTCTGGAAGGAACTCCACTTCACAGAAGTCTATAAATTTAATCATTTGATACTTGGTCAACATGTTATCTACTAAATAAATTTTGTTGTGATATCTCTTGTCTTTCTTGGTGTTACAATTTGGGTGGCCAGCAGTGTATAATAATTAAATATCATTTCAGGTGCAGAAAATGCTTATTGCAAGCTTCGAGCACAAGTGGTACAGTGAAAAATTT
Organism: Stegodyphus mimosarum; assembly: GCA_000611955.2. Taxonomy (NCBI): domain Eukaryota; kingdom Metazoa; phylum Arthropoda; class Arachnida; order Araneae; family Eresidae; genus Stegodyphus; species Stegodyphus mimosarum. Next base: position 3,403 of record KK122549.1, read on the forward strand.
CAGAATTACATCTTTAATAATTAACGCTTTTTATAACAAAATTAATGCAAAAATCAACATGTATCATTAACTTAATGATGAAATTAAAAACATTGCTTGTACTAATGACTCTTTACATAAAAGATATTTAATAGCTGCAATCCTTTTTTCAGTTTTTTAATAATAAATATTTTGAGGTGGATCGTAATTTAAGTTTTTAGATCGCTTTTTAATTTTTATTTTATTATTAATTTTTTTATCAAATAATGAGCATTCTTTCATTTGTCTTCCTGCATTTTAGCGACGATTGTGTCCAAACATTTAGTTTGCCTCATCATGCTGAATACTGGTAGTTCATCCCGGTTTCGAGCTTTGACGAATGGGCTGGTTGTATAGTTGGTTTAAGTAGTTTTCTCCACGCGTAACGTGAGTACAAGGAAGTTTGCCTTAAAAAGGTCTACACCAAGGCATTCCTCCTCTTAGTAGATTACGCTCGTGTGCTTTGGTACATTCATATAGTTAACTTCACTGACTTCGTTAGAGAATCATAGTTTCTCACTAGCGCGCATTTGCCTTTGGCTGCATCTCCCTTTAAGCTACTACTACGCTCGACCGTACTTTAGGCCCTTGATAGCTTCGCCTCCTTAATTGAGATTTAGGGCCCAGCTACTTATAATCTTGATAAGTTCGGCTATATCTTTTAGTTAAGCATTAGTTAAGTTTAAATTCTTGAGTCTTACGTCTCCGTTCACACACTCAAGCGATTATTCGCTTATCAGTGTAACGGGTCTCTCACATTGAACTGTGAAATAAAAGGGTGGAACCCCACAACATTAATTAAGGTTTTGTAGATTAAGAGCCTGGAATTTTATTGTGAACCATCGGAAAGTTTGTAAAACTTCATATAGAATCCAAAGTAATTTCAGGATTGTAAACATGAAGCAGAAAGGAATAATAAAAAGTAACCCATTTGATTTTTATTGAACATTAAGGCGATTTAAGGGAACAACTTGGAAAATCTCCTTATAAAACATTATTTTTAGATTCTAATCCTCCTTGTTAAGGTAAATTATTCTAATCAATATTAATAATTCTAATTTGGGAATTATATTGGAATTAATAAGAATTAATAATTCTAATCCTCCTTGTTAAGGTAAGTTTCTATAAGATTTATAAATTTCAAAAAATAAATCACTCCCTTCAGTAATTATTTCCGTCTAAAATAAATTAATTTTGTTTAGTTTTTTAGAGTATTCATATATTTTGAAAAGGGAAACTTAACTTAAACAGTTTAATCCTAACTGTACTGAATACCATCGTTGCTGTATTGAACTAAATCTGAGACGCTTCTTTGAAGAATCTAATACATAGGTATGCGGTGAGAAAATTTGATATTTTGGCAGCATAACTTCTAATTGCATTGGCTGAGTAATAAATAAACTGAAACGAATATATAAAAATTTCACTTTCGATTTTCTTTCATTTATTAAGTATTCTCTTAGTATACACATCTCATTTATTCATATCAGATATTTTTATTAAAGAATATGCTTTGAATTTTCTGAACTAGATTCTAGCTTGATCACATCATTTATATCTTTTGATATATCGTTTTATCATTTATCAAGATGTGACTTTTTATAAAGATTCTTTTTATCAGAATATCGGGCGTGGATATATTAATTTTAATTCCAAAAGAAAGAAAACAATTTGAGATCAAACTACTTGTTCGAGTCTTATGTAAATTTTGAATTTGTTCTCTGCAACAGGGCGCCTGCGAGCGCCGAACTATATCTATTATACCAACTTGTTCTTCTTACGGCCAATAAACACAGTAACGAACGTCTGTATCTACTTTCCATCTACCTTTATATGGTCCGTCAATCCAGCAGCAAAACTTTAAATGAGATGTCAAGACATTTTGGACGTTCTAAAAGAACAGGATATTTCGTGCAGAGGAAACGGATTATATTTTGTGTCTGGGTATGAGAACAGCAGCCGAAATATTGTCTTCTAAAGCAAAAACAAATCACCAAGGGTAAGTTAACTCGTTTAATCTCATAAGTAAATAGTTTACAAAAAGCAAGAAAATTCTCTTTCTGTTATTGAAGTGTATGAAAGTGATGTTAGTGCTTTGGATGCTGAAGTGAACAGTTTAAACGATAACATTCTTGGTACTTGTTCCGACGTGGAGTTTAATAACTATGAAATAGAAATGCATTAACTATTTTCTAAATTGGATGTATTAAAAATTACTTTAAAGGAAGAATCTAGAAAACTTACTAATGCATGTCAAGATATAATGAATGTTAATGCAAATAGTTTAAAACATCCTCGCGGGGAACTGCCGGTGTTTACTTCTACTTACGTTGATTGGATATCATTTCGGCATTTATTACTTGCCAGCGTCGGAAATAGTAATACATTAAGTGACAGTCAAAAATTGCAATATCTTAAGCTTTCTGTGAAAGGTGAAGCTGCTGCTTTACTACAATCAATTCAAATTTCAATTGCGAATTACGGAAAGGCGGGGAAAGCGCTTACTGAACATTAGGAAAACGAAATAAAAATAACAAATGCAGCGTTAAATAGGTTAATTTCACAACCTGTTCTAAAAAATGAATCGGCTTCAGTTTTGCGGAGATTAATTCATACAATACTACAGTGTATTGATACATTAAAAATCCTTAAACAGCCAGTAGAGCATTGGAATACTATGATTATTTTTCTGTTAAAAGGAAAACTCGATCATGAAACACTGAGAGAATGGACGATGGAGCAGGCAAACAAAAAAATTTCTGCTTTCGCTGAATTCAAACTTATTTTAAACAGAACGAGTGCTATTGCTTCCTTCGCAAAGTGCCAGAGGGAGAAGGCGGGTTTGCTTTCTGAAACTGAAACTCACAGGTGGTAGATACGCTTTTTCTCCCAAATTGTGGTTAATTTGTACGTTCATTGTAAGAGTAATTCTTATTCTCAATTATTTAAATGTGATAGCTTTTTAGAACTCCCTATCAAAGGAAAATGAGATATTATTAAGAGAAATAAATTATGTGATAATTTTTTGAAAGATAGTAAAACGCATCCCATTTTCAAATATCGTGCAGGCATGTGTACATCTTGTTCAAAGCCATAAAATATAGTATTATGTTAAAAAAATTCAAATGATGAAAAATATCATACACCTACGGAACACGGAGCTTCTACTATTAGTAGCAATAACGCCACGGTGCCTGTCGCGCAGGCAGTTCTGTTACCTACTGCAATTGTTTATGTTAAAGATATTAAGGGCGATTTACAAAAATGCAGGATGCTAATTGATTCAGGCATCCAGGGCTCATTTATTCGGAAGCACTGTGTAAATTTATTGTAGCTAAAGCGCACTAATGCAAACATAAGCATCGCAAGAGTTTGGTAAGGTTTCAGGTTCAATTCCAATACAAGTAACATCTCCATTTTATAAAAACGCAAGCATTTCAGTTAATGCATTAATTATACCCAAGAACACATGCGACATTCCTCTATATCAAGTTGATAGATCTGTTTCGATAGCTTTTGAACACTTGCGGTTTTCAGATACGAATTGCTTCCAGCCTGGCCCAATAGATATTCTTTTGGGTGCAGATGTATTTGGCGATATAATGCTTCATGGATGTTTAACTGTTCCAGGATATTTGTTAACAGCCTTAGAATCAATATTCGGTTGGGTCATTATCGGCAAGAAGAAATGTGTACCACAAACAATTGTATCTAATTACACTAGTTCTACCAATGTTCAATTTCAGCTTGAAAATTTTTGGAAATTAGAAGAAATTTCAGAAACAAAGTCTTACACAGAGGAAGAAATTGAGTGTGAAAATCATTTCAAGAAGAATTTTTCTCGTAACTCAACATAGATTTGTTGTTAAGTTGCCCTTTCTTAAGTCTAGCAGGAACGTGGGTCATCTAGGGATGTTGCTGTACATCGTTTACAACACACTGAACGTCAATTTATTAGGAATGAATCTCTTTCCAGTCAATACCACAAATTTATGAAGGACTATCAACACCTTGGTGATATGGAATTGATTCAAGAAAACGGCAATTCTAGTTTTTATCTTCCGCTCCAATGAGTTCCCGATAAAAATGGTGATAAATTTCGAATAGTATTTGATGGTTCTGCTAAATCGTCTAGCGGTATTTCTTTCAATGAGAAGTTGATGGTTGGTCCACAGTTACAGCCTGATCTGGCATAATTAATTATTCCTTTCAGAATTCAAAGAATAGCTATAAATGCGGACATAGAGAAAATGTATAGGCATATCATACTACAAGATGCATACTTTCAAAGAATAGTCTGGCGCGATTCACCATTTAAACCAATTCAGGAATTTCGATTGACTAGGATTAATTACGGTATGCATCAGCACCGTACCTTGCAGTGAAATGTTTACAGCAGTTAGCAATAGAAGAAGCAAATAATTTTCATTTGGCTTCTAAGACATGCCTTAGGGACTTCTACGTTGATGATTTGGTGTCCGGAGCTAGTTCAATTACTGAAGCTATAGAATTACAAAGGCAATTGTGTTGTGAAAAGAAAAATTTGCGTGTTTTCTTTTAATTTTTAATTTTAACTTGCATACTCAACCTCTCTTGGTGCCGTGACAAACTAAAAAAAAAACTACTAAAATACTCATAAAAATATAATGAGTTCATAAAACCAAATCATAGAGACTGGTGTTTGAAAACAAATTAATTAATACTTTAAGCCATATTAAATTTTCATAAATCCTCAACACAGTAAATTCAGTTTTATCATATCAACTCTCCACTCTTAAGTTCAATGAAATGAAAAATCCTCCCTGGTGTTTTGTTAAACTGAAAATATTAATATTCATGTAAAATGCATTACCGACACTAAATCATTAACATGCTATCTCTCACTAACTAATCGGCTCTCCTTCCTGAAAACACATAAATTTAATACAACCTTAGAGTTAGTCACAACACTTAAAAGTAAAACACAGAACAGTTCAAAACACCAGGAAAAAATAAATCTCACACACTAAGAAGTCAAAAACCATTCCGGTTAAATTAATAAATCTGATCGTATAGTTTTAACCCTCATTAAATTCTCCTACGCCCGCAATAAACTACCCAGGTTCGAATGGAAGTTTAACCATGTTTTCCGAAAGGATCACATGGGTGACCTATAGTAGACCACAAGATAAAACACAAAAAAACATACAATAGTAAAACGAATAAAAATATTTAATATTTAATATTCCAAAAGATTATCCATTCAGAATAGCTGGCCAGACTACCCCTACAAACATTTACAGTTAAATTACTAAACCTGATCGTATAGTTTTAACCCTCATTAAATTCTCCTACGCCCGCAATAAACTACCCAGGTTCGAATGGAAGTTTAACCATGTTTTCCGAAAGGATCACATGGGTGACCTGCAGTAGACCACAAGATAAAAACAAAAAAAAATATACAATAGTAAAACAAATAAAAACATTTATTTAATATTCCAAAAGATTATCCATTCAGAATAGCTGGCCAGACTACCCCTACAAACATTTACTAAAGATTACTCACAATTCTTCATGCGACAATCTAAATCATGATCAATATTGTACTCAAAATTATTAATTACGTATCTTACAATAATTTCGTAATTATCACTGAACCATACTTAAGTAGTCTGAAACATTTTTTATTTCTTTAAATATTTCCAAATCTTACCAAAATCTTAATGAAACAATTTACACTTTCTATTAATCTTAGAAGGTTACTCAAGCATTTAAACTCACACTACATATACAAATATTTTAAATCAATTTTCGTAAAGATGAAGTTTTTTCCTAATAATCGATTTCACAAAATCCTAAATCAGTTAAGGGCAATAAGTTTGAGGACACATATAGAATTAAATACAAAATCAAAAATAATCAACTCACGGTGGAGAAAAATTCCTGTTCAGATTTCGTCTCCCTAATTGTCTACAAAACGCACGTAAAAGAAGTTCAAAAATTTTTCTTCATCAATGCCGCACCAAATTGTCAATTCTTCTGTTGTTGAAAAACTTCCTCATGGATACAGTCCTTCTGCATGGAAGGAGGTCCAACTTAACATGAATGTCTACCAACATTTCGATGATGTTCTCAACAAAGAAAAGTGGAAGCCGCAGTAATCTGTAGGTGAAAGCACACCGACTTCTGAATGATGTTCTCACTGAAGATAAGTGCGAGTCGCAGCAATCTGCAGGTGAATGACGTTTTTCTCCTATCTGGAGCTACAGCGCAGCCTTAAATCACATTTTTCATCACGGTAAAAACCATCAGTGAGAATAGGACATAGCCGCAGTCCCTCAGAAAGGATTCGCCGACGACGATACGATGGGAGCCCGCATTGTTCTCGGGACAATTCTCGCACGGACAACCCCGAAAAGGGGCCGCCGGGCTCTCTCTCTCCCCTCAAAAAAGACTCGAAAATCTGACAAAATCTTGAAAAATCCCGCTCTCGTCACGGGAGCGACCAAATTTAAAACCTCGCGACGCTCAAAAAGTGCACCGCCTCTAAAATTACTATTGGCCAATAAAAATCTATAAAATTAAAACTCACCAATGCTACACAAAACAGTAACCCTCTCCAACCACTAGAAACAGACCAATAAATACCCAACAAAATTCTAAGAAAATCAGTCCCATCTTTTCACAGTGACAAGCCCCTAGTTTTCAGGCTCAAAAACAAAGTAGTAAATCCGTTAACGCCGCGACTCCTCAGACAGATCCTAAACCCTTGCACTCCCATAATTCTATCAAGAATCGGCGCCGCTAAGCGGATCGCCTTTGAACGAGAAAAACACATAATCGTCCCCGCAAGATAAGGGGATGAAAAATGCAGCTGACCGCCGACACTTGACCCCAAAATTCTCTTCCCGCGAGAACGCAAAAACAGGCTATCGCTGTACAAGCTTTTCTGCTAAAGAAATTTTACCCAAATCAAAAGAAATCATTTAGCGACAGTATAATTTAAAAATTACATCTCTAACATGAACATTAAAATTTTACTATTCACTGTAAATTAATAAAATTAATAAGCACTGTAAAATAATACTTAAAAAATCTACACAACAATTCAATCAGATGTTGTCACGTGGAAGATTTGTTCTAAAAAAAATGGGCTTCTAACAGCAAGGAAGATTAATTAATCGAGATTCAATTAATCCAGATTTGGGCTTATCAAATGCTTCTTCGAACATGGACAATGATACTGTAAAAACGTTAGGTATCCTGTGGCATCCAGCTTCAGATATGTTTTTCTTCAAAGTCTATTCACCATGTTCTGAAGTCTTAACCAAACGAACACTACTTCCAATAATCGCAAAGACCTTTCACCCTCATAGATGGTTGGTACCGATCACAGTTCGGTATAAATTGATCATGCAAAAACTGTGGAAACATCAGTTGCAGTGGGATGAAAAGGTTCCTCCAGATATCGCATGCGAATGGAAACAACTTACAGAGGATATGCTACTTATTCAAAGGATCAAAATTTCACGATTCTTGTTGGTTGAATCAGATAACCATTTTCAATTGCACGGGTTTTGTGACGCCTCAGAGAAAGCGTACGCTGCTGCAATTTATTATCGTTCTGTGTTAGATACTGGACAAATCAATGTTCAGTTATTGATAGCCAAGACAAGAGTTGCATCATTAAAAACCATATCACTTCCTCAATTGGAACTTTGCGGAGCATTCCTGTTGACTAAATTGATGGACTTCGCCTGTAAAACTTTGGATATACTTACATCACAAGCTTATTTTCATACCGATTCCACTATTGTACTGGCCTGGCTAGGATCTTACACAAGCCGATGGAAAACCTTTGCCGCCAACAGAGTAGCAAAAATCCACACCTTGTCTTCTTCTGTCCAGTGGCATCATGTGAGTGGAAATGCTAACCCTACTGATCTTGTAACTCGTGGTGTATCATCATCAACACTGTTTACTTCATTGTGGCTACGTGGTTCAGATTTGTTGTATGATTTATTTCCTTTTCAACCAGCATCATCTGCACCACCACTGAATGATTCTGTGCCCAAACAAAGATGTGCCTTACAGTCAACAACCGCTGCCAGTCACTTGATAGACTCTTAAGATTTATTTTATAAATATTCTTCTCTCACTAAACTTAACGTGTTATAGCATTATGTCTGAGGTTTATAAATAACTGTAGAAATTCAGGAGATAAGGTAAGTGGATTTTTAAAAACTAGCGAATTAACTAAAGCTATGCACATGCTAATTAAATTAATGCAATATGTTGAATTTAAGAATGAAATCAACACTTTGAGCAAAAGTCAATCATTATCTTGTACAAGCAAAATTTTATCTTTAAATCCATTTTTAGATAATTGAGGTATTCTCAGGGTGGGCGGTCGCTTGGGACACGCAAATCTTGCATATAGCATTAGGCATCTTATTTTGCTGCCAAAGAGGCACATTTTAAGGCATCTCATTGTTAGGCATTACCATAAAATACTTTTGCATGCAAGTCTACAACTCATGCAATCTTGTATTCAAGAACAGTATTGGATTATAGGTGGGAGAGCTGTTATCAGAGCTTTTAGTTAGAAAATGTATAATGTGTTGCAAAATTAGAGCACCTGTCACTAATCAATTGATGAGCGATTTGCCATCTAGTCGTGTTTGCCCTGCTCCTGCGTTTTTGTGCTGTAGAGTGGATTACGCAGATTCTTTTCAAATTAAAGCAAATAAGGGTCGAGGCTATAAATCATTCAAGGCATATATAGCTCTATTTGTTTCTGTTACGACAAGAGCTATTCATTTAGAATTAGTAATTGATCTTTCAGCAGGTGCTTTTATTGCAGCCCTTAAGAGGTTCATTTCCCGTAGAGGCAAAAGTAGTGATATATATAGCGGTTGCGGTTCCAATTTTGTTGGAGCAAAATGCAAACTAATAGAATTTAAAAGGCTTGCTAGATCTACAACTTATAACCAAAACGTTAACAGATATTTGGTTGATAATGGCATTAAATGGCATCTAAACGTTCCAGGTGCGCCACATATGGGTGGACTCTGAGAAGCTGGTATAAAATCAACAAAATATCATTTGAAACGAGTAGTTGGTGAGGCGAGATTGACATATGAAGAATTTGAAACATTTCTCGTACAAATAGAAGCTTGTCTTAACTCGCGACCTTTAACAAATTTATCTAATGATCCAAATGACTTATCAGAATTGACGCCTGGTCATTTTCTTATGGTAGATCATTAACAAGTATTCCTGAACCAAATTACATTGAAATTAATGTTTCCCATCTCACTAAATGGCAACATATTCAAAAAATGGTTCAACAATTTTGGAAACGTTGGCACAAAGAATATCTGTGTCGGTTACAACAAAGACCAAAATGGCTTTTGCCAACTAAAAAATCTCAAGTTAATGATCTGTGTCTCATAAAGGATGATAACTTAGCCCCCCCACTAAATGGAAACTCAACAGTTCTACCAATTACTCAGTTACATCCTGGTCCTGATAATATTATTAGGTTTGCGACTATTAGGACTTTAGATGGCATGGTCAAAAGAAATATTACAAAATTTTGTCTATTACCAATTTGAGTTTTAATTCATATGTATTATAAATTAAGCATTATATCATGATTTTAATACTGTATTGTATTTTCTAAATTTGATGAACTGAATGTTGAAATAGTATTTCAAGGTTGGAGGCATGTTCGCGCCTTATGTAAATTTTTAATTTGTTCTCTGCAGGAAGGTGCCTGCGAGCGCTGAACTATATCTATTGTACCCACTTATTCTTCTTACGGCCAATAAACGCGGTAACGAAAGTCTGCGTCTATTTTCCATCCACCTTTACACTACTACTTCTGAATAATAATCTAGATCAGTGGAGAATGCAACCACTGGCCAGCGTTCCTGCATATATAGAACTGAAATTTATATATACACATTTAAGGTTTTTTACATAGCTTCGTAAAATGTATGTTTAACGACAGCAAATAATTTAGAATTCATTCATTAAAAAAAGATAAGAGCCATTTAACAGATTTTAAAGCTATACTGTAGTTTTATTTTACTGTAGATGCAGCGTTTGCGAAGCAACTCAGTGCTCGTAAATTTGAGAATCGGAATTCTCGAAGTTAACTCATAGGAACTCTTTTGCGCTTGCGGTGAAGAACTCGACTCGCAAGAAATTGACCCAAGTTCTCTACCTGAAGCCATTGCGACCTCTAGCAACGCACTTTTGATTCGATCCATAGAGCAAAGCTACCGCTAGGAGCATAGAAAGCATGGAACAACTGCAAGCATAAATCAACATCGACCCGCGGTCGCCACAGAGGACGTGGCAGGAACACGTACCTCCTCCACCTGCCGCTGTATGCGTCTTACGCAGAGCTGCTCAAAGCTCGGAAATTCTAAAGATTAGGGATCCTTGAATCCAGCGCATAGGAGCACTTTTGGAGAGAATTACGTCCTCATGTCGTGGACTTGAGTTCTATACCCGAAACCAACGCAGCTTCTCAGAACACTCTTCTGATTCGATCCATGGACGTCGCCACGAACAAAAGCCCCCGATAAGAACGCAGAAACCACTGAACAACTGCGAGCCAATAATTCAGCCTCGTTCCGCGGAATTACACGGTGATGTTTCTTCGAGGTGATAAGAACACACAACTCTTCCACGCATCCCCGGGGAAAACTGACGAACTACGTCACTCGCACCACACATGGTGCCTCGCTGCAGAAGGAGCTTTAACGGAGCCAACTAGCCGCGCCTGACGAAAGCAGCAGAAGACAGCCCACCAGCGCAAAGATCAACCACATGAACGCAGTGGGCTCAAAACATGGCAACAAGTCACCCCTCCTCATTAGCATTCAGATGTTGAGTGAGGGTCTGCAGCAAAGAACGTCTATGTAATGAAGGAAAGGTTCCATAGTAAATCAGTTTGCTATTACGCCTTTAGAAAGCGGAGAGAAAAATTGCCAAGGGATTTGGCGGCGAGAACTGCCCCCTCCACGATGTGTACAGGAAATTGAGGAAAACGTGTTAAGAAGAAACGTTCTTTGACAAAAAGTTTCTTCTTTGACTTTTCGAGATGATTTAAACTAGGATTTTTGCCTTTTTTTTTGCTCAAAATAACTAATCCACTAATTAATTTACTTCTGCGAAAAAATATTTTCTTTTACTTTAAATTTAAAGAAATTTAAAACAATATTCGTTTTATGGACTGCTGATAAACATGACGTTCGAAATTTGACGCCGGCTTCGAGCTTTGGCGACAGATATTTCGCGCATACGCAGCTGTTTCTCTCTACGTTGGGACGGAGCTACTCCTGTTGGGGAGACGTTTTCCTTCTTTGCGGAGCCACCTAACTCTCGTTAAATGTGGAAGAGTCTGAATTCTTGAATCTAGCGCATAGGAGCTCTTTTGCTTTAGTGGTAGAGGATTCGTCTCCCATGTCGCGACCCTAACTTCTATAACCGAAACCACCGAGGTCTCTCGTACCACCCTTCTGATTCGACTCGCAGATATCGCTACGAGTAAAACCTCTGCTAAACATCGAAAGCACGGAACACCAGCGAGCAATAATTCATCAACCTCACTCCGCGGACTTCCATATACGTATTACGTCTCACATGTCATCAATCAGTTAAATATATGAATTATAGCAGAATACTCTAGGTATGTGATCGGTTTCTTATTTCTTACACACAAAAACTTAAATGTAAAATATAAACAACATACTTTTACAACTTAAGCAGATCTCTGAAGAAATAATCCTTTTTGATCACTAATTTCTTTTTTATTCTTAAAGAAATAGCATTAAAATGAGTAATTAACCGCTTCCTTTTTTAACATTAAAGCAGCTTGTGCTGGAAATTATCTAGGAAAACGAAAACCTTTAAAGATAAAGATCTCAGAAGTAAAACCTGCTTAAACCATTCTTTATCGTTATTTCTTATTTCAAGTACAAATATCAATTTCTTCAATTTACGCTAAAAAAGTTTAATATATATATATCTCTGAAGTACCCCAAACGAAATCCATATCTTCAAGCATTCCAAACGAAACTCATATCTTCAAATAGAATATAAGGATTTTAACTTATGTATTATATATATATATATATACATATTCTTTTTTACTAATAGGGAATTAAGATGACTTCTTTATAGAGCGATTAATGATTTCTATTTGCTGTTTCGCTTGAATATAACATGAGCATTGCGGCGGATCTAGTATGCAATTAAAGAAAAATACTCTGCTAAAATGCAATAAATTGCCCTTCAGTTCTTTCGTGTATCGATTTATGTAAAACTCCTATCTATTATTTTTTTCGTTGGATAAAATTCTTTGTTAAATACCCAAACTAACATAACTACCTGAAAACAAAATCAGTGAAGGAAAATGGAAACTGCTTTTAAGATTCCCAAAAGGCATAATACAATATTATTATGCTTTTAGAATATGAAAAACGGCTTGAAAACGCAGCAAAATTATTATTTCAAACAAGTTATTTCCACTTTATGAAATAATTTAATTTAAAAGCAATGGGAATATCATATACAGGGATGTAAAAAAATGATTCGGTTAATTTTGAAGTTTTACAGTTTGTAAGTTATAGATCGCTGATATGCTTAACGTTCATGGAACGAAAGGAAATAATTTATATTTTTAAACTCGGGCTTGCAGACTCTCTTGTGACACCTCACATTAGATGTGAGTTCTGTTTTCAAAGTAGTGAGTTGATAGCAGAAAACGTTTTGTGTTTTAGAAGTGAGTTTGAAAACTGTACTATATGGATCCATAAAGACATCAGAAAATGCATCAAAATCAACAAATCGCATTAGCCACGAACTTAGTATATTGCTATTAACCATTTCCCAGTTAGAATACTTCAAGGTATGGGTTTCGTTTGGGATTCTTGAAGATATGAGTGAATATGGAGCATGAAAAATTGCTATGCTGTCGTAAAACAGAATTGGTAGTCATAGAAAAATAAATGTTTACTGTGCCATTTGCCTGATAAAGGTATGCATACTGTTTTTTATCACTAGAATATTGGGTTTTTTATATTTTATCTTAGCTTATTGCAGTTGTAGCCTTTCCTGAAAGAAAAGATAATTGAGCAAATTTCATAGTCTTTTAAGATGGACCTCCAACTCATTGGCACAAATAATTGCTTGAATGATGAGCTAAATCTACCCCTTCATTAAATTGGTTGATATGAGATGGATGATTTGGCGTTGCTTAGATGACCAAGACTCTTCATTACATCCAGTCATTTTTCTCTTCAGGGGTATACTGAAAACAATGTTTATGTGCTTGTATTTCTTACAGCGTTAGAAAACTCCAGGGCTGTATTACGGTTGATTTGGTGGCCATCAGCCAGTAAACGGTACATTGTGCTTAGTGGAATCGCAGTACGACATATGCGTGTATGATGTACCAATAAGAGCATATATAAAATGCATACTATAGGGCGAGAACGATTTGAAGAATTATGACTTCATTTGATGATGTTACTCTTTGTTTCTTGTTCACAGTGCCTTAGGAAATACAGCATTTTTAAACCCAACGGATTATTTATGATAAACTGTGTTGTTAAGAAATGTCCTGGCGCGATGGGATAGCTTCTTCTTAAAGCAGCTTTAGGGTTGCTAGAAAATGGCAAGAGAAAGCAGGGTTGCCCCATTTGGCGAGAAATCGCCCATTTGGCGACAAAATTGGCCATATGCCATATACGGATGATAGAAAATCAGTGAACGAGTGTCTCGTAGCCTTGTGCCGAGTTGGTCGTCGAGTGTATCGAGAGAGTTTCTTACTGTATAGCGAGTTAGTGCATTACCGAGTTTAGAGTGTGTTGAGCTTCGAGAACGAACGAACTGAATCGGGAGCTGTACTCTAATGTATCGTCGAGCGCATTGCGAGTTGTAGCGTGGAGAGTCTCGAGAGTACGTAGAGTTCCAAGAGAAACCGAGCAGAGTCGGGAGCAGTACTCTGGTGCTTTGCCGTGAAGCTGTCTCCACCTTTATAGCTTAATAGTCTGAAGGTTGTGTCACTAATTGTCTCAGCGTGTTTATAATAGTTCTTCGACGACTGTAAGCGTGATTTTGGAGCTGTCTTGAAATATACTGGCCAATAAAGTGTGTTTCGATGCTTCAAGTGTCGTCGTTATTCACTCCAAATCCGTGAGCCCTTAACGTACGTAAGAAGAAAAAAACATAACAGTATATTAGTCGTCAAAAATAAGTGTTAAAATATTGTTTGAGGTTATAAGCATTATTAAATTCCAAATCAAATATTTCCCTACGATTGATGTTCATAACCATAAGAATAATATAGAATTTGGCCCAGCATTCAAACATATTTTCGTACAGTAAGTACAGTTTAAGTAAATTATTGCCAGCGGTGAGGCATTTGAGCTGCATGCCATTCACGTTGCAGGATTACAAGTTTTATGAAAGAATCTTTTAAAATGCATGTGTATTACATTTAAGTTTCAATTTCGATAGTTTAGAGTTGTTAATTTTGATATTAGTCATCGAGCACGCAGAGATGTCCGGCAGAAAACTGCAAGTAAGGAATTGCGAGAACTGAAATGCAAAATGAACTTGTTGAACAACTGGTAGTAATGCCAAAATCTCTTCCAGTCATTTATATGCAGTGAGAAAGATTCAGAAAGAAGGAGAATGAATACGAAAGAACAGAACAATAACAATGAGCATGTCATCTAACATTTGAATCTGTTTTTAACAAACAAATTTGCTACTGGGGAGTATCGTGGGTGAAGAAGAAAGGAAGATATGTTGCGTTAATTCTAAAGGCAACACACATGAAGTAGATTCCAACGAAAAACGATACCTACATTGTAACAAACGAAACACAAATATCTGTTGAAGAGAATTCTGAGAATTAGGGTCATAGAAAAGGTTAACTTTAACAAGAACTCACAAAAATTGCTCAATGTTGTTCATTATAAGCAATAATTGATCGGCTGAATCGAAAAATAGGTAAAAAAATGTTTATTTACCAGCAAATGATTGCTCCTTCTGAAATTATTTTGAAGTAATGATAAACCATATATTTCGATCTGTACTACCACATTTATCTTCTGTGTCGCTACCAGAATGTAAATTAGTTGTGAAGAATTTAACGTGAGATTTTCGGACTGTAAGAACAAAGCATGTTTCTACCTCTCTAGGCCGCTACTCGGTAGCTAGTTCAGATAAGATTGTATTCTTCGGTTTGCAATAAATACTATATTTGCCGATATTTGAATTTTTACATAGGTGAGAAGTTTGAGACAAACTTACGTTATATCAATTGCGTATTACCTGAATACTAATTGAAATTTAAATTACATTTGACAGTTAGTTAAAGTTATCTCACCATAAGTGTTGGCTAAGTGTATGAGCACCAGTTTCCTTCTGTTTTAGTTACAACAAAATGTTCTTTACACCCTTCTCAAGTCTCAAATGTTACTTAGCGATAAATACTATTACGATTACTTAGCTGACTGTCGATCTAGATTTCGGTTCCAGTTTATGATAGCTGAGGAAACCAAACTTTATAACCGTATGTTACAAAAGTAATTAGCAAACGTTATTGATGGCTGGGGATGTTTTGACTTACCGGCGTACATTTTTAACGTAGCCTCTTTAGCTTCTCATTTCTTCAAAGCTATTTAAAACACTTTGTCTGCTATACAATTTCAGATACTTGAAGATATGCAGAAATGGTTAACAACTGTAGTGCACTGCAGATGAAAGTTTCTTCACTGCTAGAATCTCTTAACAGCTTGGTCGATGCAAGCAGGTAACACGTAGTGCGTATTATAATAATTTAAGGCAGTATTGTTTTCTCTCAGATACATGTCCCATGGTCTTAAAAATGCTTTTGAAACCAACTTAGTAATGCAATGCGTGATGCCCTACCAAAAGCATCCAATATAATAATGCAAGGTGCGATGCCTTGTCAAAAGTACCTTGAAACTCACAAGGCCCAGGACCTTAAGACTTAGCACGTCGCGTTATTTACGTAGAGTGTACTGGCCATTGAACCGACGGAGATTCAGTTAAATTTTTTGTACATTTGTTAAATATTTTGAAATCTGTTGTTATCTAGCAGCTTGAAATGTTATAAAAGAAATGATAATTTAATTCACTTTTAGATCATAGATTTTTTAATGCACTTTCATAAATTTGAAGGCCAGCGTACAACTGTATACACTATTGTTATCCTTTAAAATTCAGAATGCGCTTGATTGTACTATACTGCATAAAAAACACTGTTGTTGGAACAGCATCAAGGGATAAGATTCAGATAAAAAATGAGCTTTATTTTTTTTTAAATATCTAAATTTGATGCTAACTTTATAAAATTTATTTCTTCTGTAATGCGCAATGTTAGACAACAAAATATGCTAAAATATATTTTTATATGAATCTTAGTTAAGAGTTTGTTAAAAGGAAAAGTTGGAGATATTTCGTCTACTAGATTATGAAAGTGAACCTACGGCTCAAAAGGTGAATTTTAGTATGTTCACCTGAAATGTTTTCTTTTGAACTCTTTCGCATCGGTAAAGCCATAATCTATTTCCCTCAAACATCCAAAAAGCACCGTATATAAGAATTTTTGTTGGAGTGAATTTCCTTGCCCCGCACCAACTAGAATACTAGAGTGCTAACAACAACCTATTTAAGTGAAAAGATTACTTTTCTCTTGGGGATCTTTGTGCGGTTTCCCCCACTGTGGGCAGTTTGCCCTTAGGACAGGATTGCAGTTGAGAGCATCAATAACTAAACTTTGACACTAGACATAGGTGAGGTAAGATGAATTGAAATAAAAGAGCTAGTTTTAGTCGTTTCAAAAGAATGACTGGCATGCCATTTAACAACCCCGAAACCAATTAGACATGCACTTGTGTGATGAGCGAAAGAACCAGGTAGAAAAGGTACCTTTCGGGCGATCTGCCAATGCCTGTATGGCGTTTCGGAATGCACGGGAATTTCGGACGACTTCGCTATGATAGTGTTCAAAATGGAAAACAATATCATGTAAAACATTTGAGAACAAAATGATATAAGTAATGGCTCGTATTGTTATCTTTATATATTTTTACATATATAACATATATAAAATCTTATATATGTTATATATGTAAAAAAAATATATAATGATAATAATACGATAAATATATAAAGATAACAAATCAATATATAACATATATAAGATTTTATATATGTTATAAAGAAAAATTCTTCTGTCACACATAAAAATGACATAGTGTTTTTACTTAAGAATGTTTTCATTGCATCAACAGAAACATACATCTTTACTCTTAAAATAAGATAATTCTTCATTATGCTGAAATTTGCTATCGCAATAAAGAAATCCTATGCACAGTCTTTCAATACTATAAGCACTCTTCTCAGAAAGTGTATGTTTTTCCAGGAACAGGATGTCTTCTTCAACAAATTCAAAACAAATCATAGAAGATGATATTGAAGAGGGCTCTTTACCAAAGAATGAACTGTACTAAAACTGTTTTTAATGAATATTTATTTGGAACAAGAAATAAATTACCAATATAAATTTTAAACATGAAAGTTTCTTGTTCGAATGTACGTTCCTAATTTTGTACATGCAAAATGTCCTTTTTTTGCATTATTATGAGTGAATATATTAGTATCTTTATTAAATGAGCAATGAAAGATATTAAAATATGCATTATTTAATTTTAATTGTTTTTTCTTCATTCAACATGAACACCACAGATCCCTTGAGCAGTTTCAACAAACTGAGAATTTAGGCTGATAGAAAATAAGTTATAAAATATCTTGAACTTTCATCGTTCTGAAGAACAAAAATATTTGTAAATACGCTTACCGAATGTTCTCTGCATTTAAAATGAAAGAAGTTATTCGAAATCAATATCCCTTGGGAAATTTTATCACACTTTTAATGAATTGGAAAGTAATTTACGAGCGAAATACTCATAAAAGAATATCATTAAAGCAAAAGATAACTTTCTTTAGCGTATTCTTTATTTATCAAATTCGGTGGAAGAAGCGATAAAATCCTTGGAAGATTATTAATAATTCTCTAACACATTTTTTCTTAATAATATAAGCTGCTTCCAAGTAAGAATTTAACATCTAAAGTTTAATTTATGATCTTATTGAACGTTTTTGTCATTATTTTTTTTCCTCAATTAAAAGCAATCTATTAAGATCGTAACAATTACATAAGCCACGTTTCTTTCGATCCTGTAATGGCTTGATTAAGAATCACTAGGGCTGAACAAAAAGTAGGATTAAAAATTTGATGAACATACTTTAATAAATGAATACTACACTATTAGTTATTTAAAAATAATATCATTAATTAAATTTAAACTGGGTAATTTTAGTATTAAGAAATAAAACTGAAACTATAAATATTTTTTTTTTGCAATTAGGCAATTTTAAAATAAGTAATGCAAAAACTGATTTATACAGGAAAGCTTTCCTAGGCAAATTAAATTACGAATTGAAGCTCCCGCCCAGTCGGGAAAGTGGCAGTGTCTTTGACAAACCCCCACCGAAAGATGCAGGTTCGAATCCCGGAGAAGGGCATGGGTGTAAATTGTCTGTCTCTTCATAGCAGGTAAAGGCCTGTTAAGTGCCTCCACGATATAATTACTACCGCTACTGGCCTTTGTAGTGACCAAAGCATAAAATGGTTAGTACTGACCATAAAAATAAATAAATGAGTAAATCTGAAAGCTTTCAGATTTTATATGATGCCCAAATGGGCTTTTTTCATTTACACACACGTACACGTTTAGAGAGCATTTAGGCTCCCTCTTTGGGCGAGAAAAATTTGGAAACAGCATATCTCTAGAATTTCCGATAGACAGATTGAGCCCTGGAGAAAAGAATGTTTTATTTCGTAAAGTGCTGCTACTTCCCGCTTTTAAATTGTTGAGTTTTTTAATAAAAAATTCGCTAAAGTTTTACAAAATGTGAAATAGATAATAAAACAAATTCGGAAATCAAAATTCTTATGTTATGTTCGGACCTGTTCGGATGAAAGACGATTATTCAAAATTTGATGGCTTTAGGTAACTTTGTTTTTTCACAATGCGAAAAACATGCTGACATTCATGCTGATTTTTCATTATTTAATTTCTTTAAATATAATACAGAATGATAGTATTTGATGACAAAAATTAAAAAGCGATTTGACGCAAGATGCCGTTTCGAGACCCTTCAGGGCTAAAGCCTCTCTGGGCTTCAAAACATTGCTGCTATTATTAATAATCTTAATGTAGTTATAACTACACGCACTTATAGTTACGAATAAAATATTTTGAAATACACATGGTTAAGGTGAAAAATATGTTCCTATATCAAATCTGTGACAGTGCACTGGAGACCAAACATCAGTTTCCTTAAATGGAGTGGTTTTGCGTCTACGTAGAAGGATTCTTATTGGCTAAACTGCAAAGAGCAGTTGGTGATATTTCTTATGAGCTCTAAGTTTTTATTTTGCCCTTGGCAGCTACATCACTGACTTCGATGGCGAACTTAATGAAATATTTGTAGATCTTCCAATTCTCTGTTTTATGCAGGTTTTTTGGGGGAAAAAAGTTATTTTTTTTAATTCAGTGTATGCGTTCAAAATTCGTTCAAGGCATTAAGAAGATACTGAGATTGTTGAGGTCTATGTATAAATGGATCTAGAAAAAAAATTTAAAAACTCCTTCAGCGCAAAATAACCTTTCAATGGGTTCTCACTTATTTAAGAATCCATGACAAAGAAAAAAGCTGATTTTCTCGTCAAGAAAAAAGAAATATAAATAGACATGCAGAAACCTAATAAGAGAATGAGCATTTCACTTTTTACAGCTCATGGAAAGCTTTATTTAAAATAACCCAATTTCTGGCATTATAATGACAAATTTAATTTAAAACAGATAAATAATCAAAACGGATAATTAATGAAATTATTGGTTAAACTTCATTTTTCTGTCTTTTATTAGTCCAAAAGGGGTTGTGAGTCTCGAAATAGGATTTGGTGTCGTTTCACTATAAATGAGTTGTTTCACTTTTCATTCGAGTCTGTTACAGTTCGACAAAATTTAAGATATTTTTCTTTCAAACTCAATCTGCCTGTTGTGAATTAATATACTGAGGTATTTAAAAGCAATATAGGCAGTTCTTAAGAACATTCGATTATTATTTTTGAACCGAATTGATTTAAATTCCAAAAATGCATTTAATTAATGATACAACTAATTAAAAACATACAATATTTTCAAAGAATGATGTTATAAATTTTTTATTATTTATTTCCTACTTCGTAAATTTACAGTCACGCGTAAATACAACAACACGTATTTATATTCTTAAATAATTGTTGTGCTTACTTGTATTTCTTAGATATAAAATACAAGACGTCCTCTTATGATGCATTTTCAAAAGTTTACTATTACTTGCACAATAAAATCTTGTTCTTTCTCTAAAGGAAATAAATATCTTTTTAAATAAATTGGCGAAATATCTGTTCTTACTCACGTAATTATATTAGCTCATGGTGTCGTTACGTGTTATATTTCTCAGCTCACTCTTTTGTGTACTTAACGGTAGTTCAGTATGTGCAGATGCTTGACAGCATAAAAAGAAAATCTGATGGAGGCACCACATGATTTTCTTGTACGCCCTATTAAATTATATACATACTTTTGAAACACTTCATTAAAGCTTATTTCTTCAAATTATTCTAACTTAATTAACAGATCTCTTAGGGCAAGTCGAAAATGACATCAAAAATTACAAATTATGAAATTGAATATCTCGCTCAATTTTGGTCGTACGAGAATCAAACTGCATACATTTTTATTTTTTAATAATGAGTCTGAAATTTTCCCAAATGTAAGTATAGGAGCCGGGAGACCGTATTTAAAGTTAGATTTCATTATTTGCAGAAAATTAATCTTTTAAAAATTTGGCATTGTTAAAATATGAATATTTTCGTCATTTGAAACACTTTGACATCATCATTGAAGTTTGACTACGGCCAACGATTATGAAAATAAACGACGGATAATGAGTGAGTAAATATATATGACTGATACTGCAGGAAAAGTGAGGTGCAAAACTAGATGTTATACCGAAGCCATAAACAAAATTTCAAGTTTATACGGCTAATATTGTTTTTAAGTTATACAGATATCTACATACATACATACGTACGTAAAGATGTCACGAAAAAATCCCTTTTGAATCCATCTTACAATCTGTTTTGGAAAAGTTATGTTTATGAAAAGTTAAGTTACGGTTATGTTTTGGAAAAACAGATTTTAAGATGAAAAAAACAGTCCTTGATTCTGTCCGTACCTCCTCCTCTGAATGCATTTTAAATCCATTCTACAATCCGTTTTGGGAAAAGGAAGGAGTCCTATATTCTGTCCGTACTTACAGATGTCACGCAGGAAAATAGTCCAAATGGATTTGGGCGCAGTCACAATGGATATTTCCTTTGAAATATGATTCAAAAAACTTTTTGCGATAACAAGGTTTCTTTACTTCGTAAAAAGGAGTAAAAAGTGTTTTTATTTTTGAAATTTATAAACGTAATTTCTTTTAAATGAAAATGTCATTTTCTTTATATTTTCTTAAAACTGATAGTTACCATTTCTAAACGAGATTATCACTGACAGGTGTCTGTTTTTCCGCAAGCTTACTTACTTTTCAGTACTACAGGCAATCAGTAGTTGTATGTTATTGTGATGTAAATGTTTCGCATTTGTATTTCCATTGAATGAAAAACTGAATGTAAAAGAAAAGTATGAAGACCGCATCTCGAATAGTTTTCCTTACGTATGAATACGTACTTCTGTTATTGGCGAAAAATATTTGCTGAAAAACATCAATAAATACAAGTTATTTATTGAAAACGTTTTCTATTTAGTCTTCTGAAATTAGAACCAAGTTTAAAGTTTGAAAGAGATCCTATCGGTCCTACAAAATAGTTTACAGGTATGTCTCCTATTTTTTAATAAACATTGAAATGCAAAATACGACAGTTTTTGAGCAATTAATAAACAATCATTATCATTATCATGCTTTTATAATATCAAAGATTAAACGATGCATAGATAATTCAGCTTTAAATTTTCAATCAGGTATCAGATATGTTTCAAGAGCGAAAAGCAATTAAAATTGTAAACAATTGCTTTTCGAAACATAATAAACTCCTCAGTCTAACAATTATCTTTCTCAGCAATAACGAATGAAAGTACCCTTTCCTAAAACATGTTATACATTTTTTGCATAACATATCTAAATGTCAGTTTATTTTTAACGATGCTTCAGAAAATAAATGTTATTACTCCTTTTATGCCCGAAAGTTTGAAAAACTATTAAAAAGTAAAATTAACATGGTATCATATAAGTAAAGGGACAAAATCTTTCAGATCCTGTAATTTTAATAACAAATGCTTGGTACCTTTCAATTTTTACGCCCTTGAACGAAGAAAACGAAGTATTGTAATTGCGAAAAATTTTGAGTATTATATATCAATATTAATTTTCTTCACTCTCGAATTCATTTGAAAAATGTTTTTGAGTGGTAGTTATAAGTACGGACAGAATAAACGACTCTTTTCCTAAACGGATTGTAAAATGGATTCGGAAAGAATTTTTTCGTGACGCCTGTAAGTAGGTACGTATGTATTTATTTCGCATAAATCAAAAAGAATTAGCCGTAGAACGTTGAAATTTTCTATATGGGACTGTTATAACACGTAGTTGTGCAACTCCCGTATTTGTTAAAATCGGCGGCACTAAATTAAAAAAAAATATATATATATATACTCAGTCTCTTACCCGGCTCGATGAATTGTTTTTCTTTAATCCTTATATATTGGTAAAGTGTGCATTTAAATATTTAATTTAAAATATTTTCATACAGAAAATTTTGTCTTTCTTGTGGTTGGCCGAAAAGCTCATTTTTGCGTAGAAGTTCTAATTTTAATTGCAAAGATTGTTTTTTGAACTGTATTTGGTGTTTTAGGTTTTTTTTACATTTTACACTTTCAGCGAAGGTGTTTTGAGTTTTAGGGATTTTTGCCGTGCCGTGGAGACAGAACTGAATTGATTGAACGAGAAATATATCTCTAATGAAATTCGAGGATATAAGTTTAAATGAATTGCAGCCAAACGTGTGTTAAATTCAATAGAACGCGCGAAAAAGTCATGAAATGTCCACATCAGATTTTTTAATCTCTTATTTGAATAGCAACTGTCCACATTCGAACAAACAACACGCTTCAGTTGTCTGAGTAGACATGATCCTCATTACCTCGGGAAACTCGGATTCTTCTGGAATTTTAAATGAAATATTACTGTTAACATTAATAAGAAAATAAAATTCTGACAGGAAATAAATATAGTCATTGATAAAAAAAGTACATTAATTTCAAAATTTTTCAGGAAGTACAGAATTAAGATATGAATTTTCATGAAATTTAAAATGCTGTGCAAGTGTTTAAATGTTTCTCTTGTGAAGTGCAATGTATCGCGCAAAGTACGTCCCTACAGATTTACTTTGCATGAACGTATGATGGTAACACCATTTTCTTCACATTTACCCCGCAAACTAGTGCCAGTAAACAAATGTATTTCTAGTGTCACAGCCATATGGCTTTTGTTTCGCCCCCCCAATGTGAGATAGCATCTGCACTTGAGAGAGTTTACATAGATTCTCTTTCCGGTAATTCGCTCACTGAAATAACATTGTGATAAATATCTTGCCATTTAAAGGCACTCATAAATTTAGTCTAGACTACCCAGATTTTGAAAATGTTATTTATTTCTCCTTTCTTAAATTATTGGGAATCACTCGAACTGTACATATGTGTGTAAAATTATACACATATATATACATTTCGTGTTAGATGGTAGTAATAATTTGCTCGTTTTAGATGGTAATAAATAAATTTTTCTTTAAAGCTTTTTTCTTTTTAAATATTCTCATCGCTTTTGATGTTACCTTTTAGAATTTCGTTTACATTACGTTTTTACTGGACTCACATTTACTGTATTCACAAAGCGTTCCGCTTCACCGAAATGAGCAACTCAGGCTCGTATGAAACAAATAAAATGTACATAGAGTAAATATAGATTTCAATTTACTGTTTGTATACGTTACCGCTAAAGTGCGGAAATTACGTAATGTGCAAATTATCTAGGTAATCTGCATATTGACTTGGCCAATCAAAAGAGAAGAAAACTGCTTCCTTTCTCCCATTACTAGTTAATCTACAGATTGCCCAGGTAGTAAATTACTAAACTCTTGTTAAAGTGAGAACCAAGATTTTTGCACGAAGAAGAGAAATATTTTCTTACGCTTAAATTAGTACTCAAACAAAAACAAAAACAAATAATTTGAAATAAAAAAAATCTGAAAGCTTTCAGATTTTATATTACGCCCAAAGGGGTGTTTTTTAACGTTTTGTGTGCTACCTTTATATATTAAATATCATGTTCTTCGTACTCAAACCATAAAATTCAATTCAACAGCAATATCGCAAAATAAATTTAAAATGAACATATCTTTAGAATTTCCGATACGTAGTCTTGCGCGCTGGAGATAAAAATGTTTTTTTTTCCGTACAGTGTTGCCACGCCTCGCTTTGAAATCGTTGAGTTTGTTAATAAAAAATTCTTTAATGTCTGACAAAATATGAAATCGGTAATAAAACAAATTCCAAATTAGGGCTTCGAGAGGCCCATATTCGGTGGAGGATTACGTTATTCAAAAATGGATGGCTCTCGGTATTGTTATTTTATCACAATACGAGAAACATACATACTTTTATGCAGATTCTTCATTATTTAATTTCTTTAACTATAATACAGGGCTGTAATATTTGGTGTCAAAAGTTTAAAAAATTAATCAACGCAGAAAGTGAATCAACGCAAAATGCCAAAACGAAGTTCATAGCCCTTCTGGGCTAACTCCCTTTGGGCTAACAAAACTCTGTAATACTAGGTAATACTGACTGAAAAACATGCTGTACTTTTATTCCATTAAGTTACAAATAGTTTCATGTAATAACCAGCATATTATAATTTAAATGTATTGGCAATTATTGAAACATAGTAGCATGGATTTAATGATTAAGTTGCTGTAATAATTAGTAGATTGTAAGCAAAAAATAATGGCAAATCTTACTTATTGAACTAAACACAATAAGTGAAATAAGTAAGCTTGTGTTATACTAAACACAGTCTTACTTATTGCTTACTATTCTACTCAAGAAAAGGAGTCCGCAACATCTTCAAGGACCTGAACTCAAGAGACGATATATTCCTGGAGGAATTGTAACAGGTACGAGTACCTGCCCACCAAATATTGACGATGTACATATGTAAATAGCTTTGTAGTCCTAAAAGGACATATTTAACCTCAAAATCATTAATCTAGATGTAATAAGTGTATGTAACTGTAATATGTAGTATTCTAATGTTAATAATAAAGGACGTAAGTCCACACAAGCTAGATTACTAGCGCAACGATCAGGATGATTTCAAGCCCGGTAGTGCCTTCTTCTGGAATTGGCGGAACCGGTTAGTGCTCAAAACACTAGTTACTTATTGCTAATGTAGTAATTGGCGAATTAGAAGAAAATATTATGATAACTATTGAAACATAATGTTTATTATTGCTGATGTAATACTCAGCAAACTGCAGGTGAAAATAAATAAAATGGCTGAAACATAATGTTAATGGTTATTGCTGGTGTAATAATTAGCATATTGCAAGAAAAATATTATGGTGGTTGTTGGAAAGTAATGTTAGTTATTACTAACTTACTGTAACTTTGCCTGCTCTATCATAATAAGATTACACACTAACGAGCATGAGACACGTGGCTATCAGCAATAATCCTCATAGATAACATGAATGAATGGGTATGAAATATTTAGCACGGAAACATTACTGCTGATGATCTGTTCTTCATTCTATGTTGATTATGTTTTACACAGACTAAAATTTCTGGACGGACAAGAGACGATTCATATTCATTTGTATGAAATTCATTCATCTCTGTGATTTTAACCATAAAAATGTTTTAAAAAATATAACCTCAATATTAGTGACATAGCATATTTTAACTACAGATAACAACTATTAGCCCGACAATTACACAGCATCTTAATCAAGTTAAAAGCATTTGGCTCCACAGCGGACCCACTGGAGTTAAGGACGATGTCTCCGTACTGGAGTCAGCGGAGCACTAAGGGTTGACATCTACAAGACAATTATGAATCAAACATAGCAGGGCATTATGCATAACGAATCCATTAGTATCTTCTGTATTTCCTTATCTTTTTATATAACTTAAATTAACAAAAATATGAAACACGTAAGTAAATTAAAAGAACATTCTTCATTTTGGCTGAGACAGAACAAAAAATGATTCAGATTATTGGGGTTTCAAATTTTGCTGCCTTTACAAGATATGAAAACATTTACGAGAAATATAAAATGTTAGATAAGATCAGCATTACAGGAAAATTTAGTTGATGATCTTTATAATGAGTCCTCACCTCAAACAGAAAAAAAGATATTACAGTAACAAGTGGCTGTAATCGAAATGAATTTAATATACTCTCACCTGTTGATTAATCTTTGTACTGGCTGTGTAATGTCTATTATAGTAAGTGTCGACACTACAGCTGTTGAAAATGATGCTAACTAAAGTAAGTATACTGAGTGCAATCGAAGTAGAAACTTTCAGTAACACATCTGGCCGAGGGGAAAAGTCGCTGAATACTGGTAGTTCGGCCTGAGGTTCGAACTGGGCCGAACGGCTGGTTGCAGGAACCGTTAGCTATATCGTGGTTTTCCCCATGTGTTACGTATTTATGAGGCATTTCCCATAGAAAGGTCCCACGAAAACATTCCTCCTCTTAGGCAAATAGCCCTCGAGTGCTTTGTTATAATTCAATAAACAAAAGGAATCGTAACACAACCTCAATGACGATAGGTTCTTGTCAAAATACGAATGACAATACGTATTTAGTGCGCGGGAAAGTTTCGTTTTCTGGTAGCGAAGCTTTTTTTTTTTAGAGGTAATCCTTGAGTTCATCTGGAGGTTTAAGAATGTTTTCAGATAAATGGGATTACTTACACGCGATCCAGTACGTTCTAGCATAAAAAGTATATTTAAATTCATTTTCTTTTGAAGTTCACGTTTGTAATAAATTTTCACGTAAACTAAGATATTTAAAAGATATTAAAGGTAAAAAGCAAGCAGTTTCAGGTGTAGATTTCTTAGAACAGGTTCCCTTAACTTAACAGTCTGTTGGCGAATTACAAAATGTGCTGGTAACTGGTAGTAATCCTTACGATATTGGAGATTTAACTCATATGCTTGTTTAAGTCATTCATACAAGAAAGAGACAGTTTTTACAACAATATAAATTTTCATTCTACAAATTTGTTAGCTTCCGAGAGACAAAATATTTTGGTATTTTACGGTATATAAGCGTGTTTCAGAGTTCTGAAAACTGAAAGTCCAAATCTGTTAGATATTTTATTGATAATTTAGCCTTTTAGTTTGCTTTTCAATACATTTATAGATTTCAGATATAGAAAGGCATAACAATTTAATACACGACGTTAAAAGCACAGCAGAAAAGATCTGATTGATTGATTGGTTTACTGGATTATTTAAATTAACAGCTAATTTAATACCAGCTTTAGACTTTGTTGTTGTGAGACTTGGAGATCTTTTGAGAATTTGCGGGTTCTTGCCCCATGAGATTATCAACTATTGAAGAAATTTTAGCGTAGGCACATCTGTTTAAGGGTGAGATTACCTAATGAGTAGGAGAACCAAGCATGCTGTCCATTTAGATGCTTAATTGCAATATTTTTTCATAAATAGATTATGCATAAAATGGACACTATGTCGTCCGGTATAAGATATGCTGTTATTTTTGTTTACTTCCAGTTTTGTGAAATTACAGCTGGGGAATTCAAGTTGGGTCTTGCAAAATCCAAGTACAATTAACGCATTTATTTCGACTTTTAGTTTATTATCTGAAACGTAAACCCTGTAAGAGACATACATGGGCAGAGATTTAAAAGTAGAAGTGGACAAGTTTTTATACAAATCTCGTGTTAAATATCGTAACACTAGACGCAAGTATATTTTTATTTCAAATAGGTCTTGTTATCTTACACTCCTGTTTCATCTAAGATGCGTCAGTTTCTCATGAAAAAGTTACAATAGTTTCTGTAAGCTGTTTCTAAGCCTCAGTTATATGTTTCAAAAGAAAAAAGATTTTACTGTTTTACTAGGAGGAACATCTTCATTAAGAATACTAAATAGTCGCTCTCAAATTTTATCGCAAATTTTAAATTGTTAGTAATTTATTATTAATATTACACTCAAATTTCATTATGAATTTCACATTTTTTATGGAAAATGATAGCAACATTGGAATTAATTCATACATAAGATCTAAGAATAAAATCAGAGCAAAAATCAAAACAGAAGAGAAACAAGCCGAAATGAAATATAAAATTAGTAACGCAACAATTTTCTGAGTGGCATAGACTTAGTAAAAAAAAAACAGTCGATTTCGAGGGCAAACAGGTTCAGGTTCCTCTTTATCAGGAGCAAAGAAATCTGAAAGACTGGTTAGTTAAGAACTTAATCGACTTCGACGGCAAACAAGTGCAGGTCTCTTTTCATCAGGAGCAAAGAAATCTTCAACACTTTAGTCAATAACTCAATCGATTTCGAAGGCAAACAGGTACAAGTCCTTTTTCATCTAAAGCAAAGAACTCTGCAAGACTGTTTGCCTCGAAATCGAATGAGTTCTTGACTAAATCTAAGCTCAAAACAAGATTGCTTCTTTGCTAATTTTATAAAATTACTGATCTGTGTATAGCATGTAAAGAAATTATTCATATCGCAAATTAAATACGTAAATGTTGACCCACTCAAATTTATTTTGTTTACATATTTGTTACAGGAGAAAACTAGGAAAATAGCTCCCACTTACTTCTTATTAAACGTGTACTGCATTCAAATACTCAGATATTCAAATGTACAAATATACATACTCAGATATTCAAATATTCCAGAACATAAAGTAGCAGAATCGTAAAAAAAGGCATTATTTTAATAAAACGAAAACTAATAAGCGGATAATCAGTTTTTATTTATTAAAACTATGCATTTTATAGCATATTTATAATGACTTTTGTCCGTCCTTACCGCGTGCCTTCGTGATATAATTACAAGAATGTTTGGCTGCAGGAGTCCGGAGTTCGAATCTTGACAAGGGCATTGCTTATTTTTCATACTTTCTGATCCATTAAAAACTTAAGGACCCTGCAAATGGCGAGCGAACAAGGACTTGGTGCATGATAATTCGTCATGACCTGGATTTGGCAACTGTACGTATTACAGTATTAAATTATACACATATTTTCCTGCATTTCATTTAAACTTTTTGAACTGAGTTAAAGCTACTTCGTCGATAGATAACATAAATAAATGCACTCTTTAAAATTCATTATATTTATTTACCATAGCGACACTCTGGCGCTAGTTCACTTAACAGCATTACATCTCATTCATTTTATAACTCAGAACGCACAAAAATTATATCATCTGAAGAATTATCTAATCGGTGCCACATGTTCTATTCAAATACTGTAATAAATCTAAAATGATGTATAAAAGAATGTATATGAATTTAAACAAACAAAAACAGTTTTTCACGGACGATTAAGCACCATTTAATTAATGCACATGCGCTATGACATTCTACTCTGTCCGAGACAGACTGGCGACAATATTTTTTCCTCGAATTTCATTAGAAATATATTTCTCATTCAATTAGTTCTGTTCTCAGTTCGCGACAAGGCAAAAGTACGTGAAACCTTAAAACATTTTCATTAAAAATTGGAAAATGTATAAAAAAATAAATAAAACACCTACTACTACCTAAAATATTCATAGCAATTTTGTTTTTGTAGAAATTACAGAATTTTTTAAATATAATAACGTTTACATTATATGTAGATTAATTAAACTAATAGGTTAAGTTATCTGAATATAGAAAAGCACACCAGAGCTATCTTTGTAAGAGAAGGAATGATTTCGTTGATGACTTTCTCAGGAAGGCTGGCTCGTACTCAAGTTATACACGGGAAAACCCACGGATCAAGCCATCTGTTCGTGTGGGTTCGAACACAGGTCGAAACACCAGTATTCAGTGGTCTTGACCACTTCCCCACTAGGGTCATAATAAATTTGCATGAGTTAGAAAAGAATTTGAAAGCATTTAGCATCTCACTGCAAGCATAAAATAATTTGAATTTTTAAAAAATGTGTTACGCATTTCTTAAATAAAGCTTGAACTAATTTTCCTCGGCTACTACAAAAGAAAATTTCTCTGAAAATTGAAGCGCACGAAGTAAAAAGGAGAGAGACGACGATTGTAAATCGTTCTAACAAACTTGATTTCTGCCTCCCGTTCCATTAATGTTAATGAAGTTGAATTGTATTTTTTTTCTCCTTTCTCCAACCATTTGA
Source organism: Stegodyphus mimosarum (assembly GCA_000611955.2). Lineage (NCBI taxonomy): Eukaryota > Metazoa > Arthropoda > Arachnida > Araneae > Eresidae > Stegodyphus > Stegodyphus mimosarum. Next base: position 34,038 of record KK122549.1, read on the forward strand.
ACTTTTGTAGCCTTAATTATGTTAAATTCAGTCGGAAACTTCAAAGCGTGATTTAAAACTCATGACTTCTGACATAAACAGGAACGAATCTTATTTTAAAGACATTTAAGCTCCGCTAACTACTTTTATGCCGCTAACTACTTTTATGTGGGAATGACTCTGAATTTTAGATTTCAGTGATTAAATGTTACTAATTTTCTAAAGGCTTCAGAACATTAGCAGAAATGAATGAAAAGCCCAAACTAAAATTATGGCTTGAAGTTGCTTTTTAGTTTAATGTTGAATGGAACTGTTAACGAACAATGAAGTACTAAATGTCAGAAGCTCGGAATATTCTAATTGCTAGATCTTGCTAAAATGATAGTTATTTTTTTAATATAATATTAAAAGTTTTAGTAGGTTAGTAGAGCATATTTCGTTAACTTTTATTTACTTTCATTGCGACAGACGATAGCTTAAAATAACGCATAGATATTCTTTTAATAAAATTATATAATATATTTTATTCCATTTGTACTCAGTTTTCAAATAATTGAAACCAGGGACTGCTGGATTATTTAATTAGGCCAACAAGAAAATGTGAGCCAGGAAATTCTTTCCTGCATTATTTGGCATAATACGTCGAAAAAAAAGTAATTTTAATTTTAAATAATTACACGAGAGAGCCCAAAGGTACAGGTATGCAATTTGAGGTGCAGCCATGATCTCGGATTATAGAATCAATAACTTGGCAAGAAATTAATTCAAAGAGTGCTTGAATTTTATTCTAACATACTGCAAACATAGGCTACTAACCGTCCTCACCCACGCAAACACTCTTTGACACGATGACAAACTACCTTTCACCATTTCTCGATTCGCGAGAGTTCTAGGGCTTGTGGTGGCCAAGAAATCTCTGCATTTTGCGGAGGATGCTTAGAGATATTAGCTGCATGAGATCATGTGTTATTCTGCTCGGTAATGTTTGTTACGCTTGAAATACGTGTAGAACACGGATTGCAGCGCAGCACTTCATCGTTATACTGGCATATCGTTATTCTTTCATCTTTTGTACACACTATAAGTAACTGGTTACAAATTTTGACAGCATCATGAACCTTGACTTAAAATTGATGAACTGTGGGTCATTAAGAACTGGGCAAAAATAAGCCTAATTACCAAGTTACTTTAAGACACTCAATTATTGATCATGATTACTGAGATAGAATCGAGATAAACGGGTAACAATGAACATTGAGTCCTTTCATCACCTATGGTAGTTCTGCTGGGAGACGACTTTAAGTATTCATTAAGATGAGTCGATGCTAATGGCAGTTTTCTTAAAGAAAGAACCATCGATAATTCCCTAAGAAAAACGAATTGACAAGAAATGGTTTGTGTTCTCTACTTTAGATGCATCTGCATGTACTATCGATATGCCCACGGACCGCAGTACATCGTCAACTGCAGGTTAAGGAGACGCTACTGCATGACATTAGATGTATGGATTTATGTTTGTGACGTTCGCCTTTGCGCTTTATTCCCAATACGAACTGTTACATATTTTTCTTATATTAATTATCTTCAAAAACTGATCTGTTGTTGATGAATTCGAGAAATACTTTTTTCTATTTTGCGACACAAAGAATAAGTGAGGGTATTAAAGCTATAATTAATATTTTATTAAACGTAGTTATTTAAAGACGGAGTTGGGCGGTGACTTACAATAATAGAGGGTGTTTACACATTTTTAGAACAATTTCAGGGCAGTTTAATTAACATTTAAAATGCAAAATAGAATCTTTTTTAAATCTTTGATCTCATAATAATTTTCTGGACTAAAGTCTGCATGCCGATTTCCATGATGGAAGAGCTTTTCGTAAAATTTTCAGGGATATTCATTTATATTCCTCTTCTACTTACCTCTTTCACCTCTCCAGAGTCCCTCAGTAGTGGTGGGTTTGCTTTTCAAGAGATCAGAAGCGCATTTGGTGATTGTTGAAAAGTCAGGGAACTTAGCAGGTATATGTTGAAAATGTATATATGCAATATCTGTATCAGTCTTCATTTGTTCAAGGAATTCAGTGGTACTCTTCGAAAAAAGACTTGTTGCTTTGTTTTTGATGAAGTTTCGCTCTTGAGAAGTTATTGGGATAAAAAAATGCAATTTATTCTGTAATTATCGGATGTAAAACGTTCTCTTGACAGTACATTGAGGGCATTTTAACACTTTTTTCACTCTTAATTTTTATTTTCCATTGCAAGAGAATCTTACGTCAATCATAAAGCTCCTTACTGAAACTTTCTTTACATTGACGGAACCAGGTTTGTAGGGAATTTTCTTTTCATTTTCGACAATAAACACATCTTTTTCGCTAAGGTAATTTAGGTAAACCCATGCTTCATCAGAAGTCACAATGCATTTCCGTTTATCTATTGCAAAATAGTTTTCATACAGAGTTCTCCCTATTGTTTCTCCAGCAGTGATGTACATACCTCGAAAAAAAGTTGTTGAACGCTATGCTTTTTAGCTCCCTTAAGCTGTAAATCTGTGTATCCATGGGTATGCATTCAATGATATGCTGTAATCTATGGGTACAGATTCGAACCGTATGCAAAGATTGGAAGTGTATGCATTGCTTCTCTCCCTCGTTTTAGGTGTAATACAGATTTCTTCATGTAGTATTCAAATACTCTAATATTTAAAAAAGCATTTAAAACTTATGAACTGCTCATCCCTGGTCCTTTAAAGTTGTAGAAAATGTAAACAAATATACGTTAACAGATATCTATTGGTGTTATGATGTATAGATGCAGTTATTTATTCGTCGGGATAAGAATGTCAGTATTAATAACTGTTAATAAATTTAAATTTGGAGTTTTAAATGCTATAAGCAAAGAACAAGAATAAGCAAACTCGCTTTCTCTAGTCATTGGAGAAAAACATGATCAGCATTGCTTGTACCAAAGCAAAACAAGCTGAAGTGGACACTGCATGACGTCTTTGTACCTCCTATTAAATTATACACATTTTTTTCATTTAAACTTATTTTCTCGAATTAATTAACCGATCTCTCGAGGCAAGTTGAATATGACATCAAATATTGCAAATACTGAAATTAAATATCTGGGTAAATTTTTGTCGTACAGGAGTAAAATTTCTTAGAATTTTATTTTTCTATAACGAGTATATATATATATAAATCAAATCCTGCTTTTTTGCTTTTTAAATTTCTTAATATATGAATATATATATACATATATATGTAATGTAGTAAAAAGCAAGTGGTTGAAT